>VZQC01014125.1:760524-861696 GCA_009823505.1 Rhizomys pruinosus | reverse complement strand
TTAGAAGAACTGTCTGTAGCTCCAGTTCCAGGGAACCTGATGTCCTCTTCTGGCCTCTGAAGGTATTGCATGCATCCGGCACACATATATACATGCAGTTAAAACACTCATACACAAAAAATAAGAATAATGCTTTTAGTCCCAGCCCTTGGGAGGCAGACAGGCGGATCATTATGAAATTGAGGCCAGCCTGATCTACATAGTGAGTTCCAGGCCAGGTGGGCTACAGGAGATCCTGCCTCAAAAAGATAAAAAATCAATCAATCAATCACTTAGAGTAACCACACACACACACAAAGACAGACCAGCAGCTCATCTGGATACATCTATCTGGAAGCATGAACATGCTATGTTCCCCTACAAATGGACCTTTAGAGTTTGGAGGGTCCACGGGGACCACAGTGACTCTGTGGGGAAGCCCATCCACTGCCATTGATCGCTCAGCTTCAGAATATACGTAGAGCAGTGAGAGAGAAAGGGGCACCACCCAGCCAGCCAGTGCAGCTGCACCGACCCTGTCCAGCACCAGGGTGACAGACGCTACAGCCGGCTCATCCCCACATCTGAAGGTGTGGCCTCCCTGGCAGTGTCTCTGTTGGCTGGTGGGGACAGAGGAAGTGCATCATGGGAAGGTGAAGTGAGAGGGACCCACTCTGAAGAGCTGCAAGCTGCCACTTTCTTAGGGCAGAGCCTCCCATCCAGGCTGGTTCACTCAGGGACTCTGCTAGCCAGGACCATGTCTGCAGAGCAGGTTCAGGCCTGGAGTCAACTGTGGGCAGATAGCAAAATTCTGCCCGTTTCTGGATCCAGGCTCTTCCTTTGTCCACAACAGAGGCAGCTGGGAAGATTTTCCTGAAGAGGTGATGCAACCCAGGCTGCACAGTTGCACTGAGGACGAGGGAACAGGAGTGAAAGGAGCCACCAAGGACTCTCAGCTGAGCTTCCTGCATTCCTCTGGCAGCCATGCCCAGGGTGGACTGGAGGAGGGGTGTGTGTGTATGTGTGTGTGTGTGTGTGTGTGTGTGTGTGTGTAGGGCTGCTGCCACCAACTAGAAAGGGGACTGTCATTTTCCCAGTATGCTGATGTCAGGGACACAGCTGGGACTGTTGGCATCCACCTAGCCCTTTGGAACTGAGTGTGGGGAAGCACAATCAACTGAGTTGAGTCAGGCTGGGATGCTCGCTGGTTGTGACCTGTCCCAGAGAGCAAAGATGATGTGAACAGTGACCAAGGGGTGTGGTGCAGGCTGGGAGTTCTTCTCAGAGGAGGGGACAATCAAGCCAATAAGAATAAGGAGGAGGGGGGCTGGATAGATGGCTCAGTGGTTAAGAGCACCAACTGCTCTTGCAGAGGACCCAGGTTCAATTCCCAGCACCCACATGGCAGTTAAGAACCGTCTTTAACTCCAGTTCCAGGGGAATCTGACACCCTCTTCTGACCTCCGTGGCATTGTATGACATGGGTACACCAACCTACATGCAGACAGTACACTCATACACAGAAAAAAATTAAAAATTAAAAAAATTAAAAAAAGAATAAGGAGGAGGTAGGAGCCAGGGAAAAGCTGGGCAAAAGAAGAGCCAGCGAGAGTCTTGGAGGGGGTAAGCTTGAGATCCAGGAGTTAGTGGCCCCTGCGATGGGCTGGGGCAAGCCTTGATGAGGAAGGAGGTGTGAACCACAGTGGGGATGGCACTCAGGGTAGGAGTTGGCTTTCATGCAGAAAGGATCTGACACAGTTTTTTCCAGGCAGTACTGGGTGTGGAACCTCAAATCTCCTGCACACCAGGCAGGTACTCTACGGCTGAGCCACACCCCTTGTCCCTCACTAGTGGATTCCAGGTATGCTGGACAGCTCCAGTTGTCAACTGGACCCAGCTGGGAGCAGAGACTCCGCGTTGAGGCACTTCCGGCACAGATGTGCCTGTGGCCCTGTCTGTGAGGCATTTTCTTAATTGTTAATTGATGTGGGAGGGCTCAGCCCACTGTGGGTGGTGCCACCCCTAGGCTGGTGGGCCTGAGTTATGTAAGAAAGCAGGCTGAGATTTGAGATCTCCTGAGCCCAGCGGCAGGAAGAGGGGGAGACAGGTAGGAACTGGGTGTCTTGGCGAGCTGATTGTTGATCCTTTGGTCCTGCTGTCTTTGGTTTGATTGGCCTTTGTGGCTGTGAGGTTGGAGTTATCCTCCCAGCTGGGATTAAAGGTGTGGTCTTTGGCTTGATTAGATCTAGTGGCTGTGGGGGCGGAGTTATCCTCCCAGCCGGTATTAAAGGCACGCTTGTGTGACTCTTGAGATTTGAGATCTCCTGAGCCCAGCGGCAGGAAGAGGGGNGTGGTGAATGTTGCCATTTCGGCCGTGTTGTCTCTGATACTCCTGCCAAGCAGAGATGAAGGCGAGCAGGGGGTGTCCCAACTCTGAACCTCAGGAAGAAGGGGCTGGTTGGGGGACGCTCAGGTCTCAGCAGGTGTTTGTAGGGGGCCGGGATCTTTGTTCTTCCATCCGGCCCCCACCTTGAACTCTCAGCAGCAACTCCAGGAGCTCCTGTCCCCCTGGGGGTAGGGGGGGCTCTGACCGCTGGGCTTCCATCCGCTGACACTGGAGATGAGGGAGAGGACAGCATTGGTAAAGTCGGATCGTGGGTCGGGGGTAAGAGAAGCCAGGGTTGGTGTGGGGTAGATAGGAGATGAGGGGACTAGAGCTGGCCAGGGGGCAGATGTCTAGGGAGAGAAGTTAGGGCTCAGACCAAACAGGAACCAAGAGGACAGAGGACCTGGGTCTTACCTGGTGACTAAGGATGGTGCTGTAGAGCTGTTCTTTGTCTTCAAAAAGCTGGGGCTGGACTGGGGCTATGTTAGGGGGAACCCGAGGTGTGTGGAAGGTGGCCCTCTGCTCCTCTAGGCGGCGGGATTGGGCCTCAGCCACCAGGTCCAGGAGCAGCTCAGTCTGCACAGATAGCAAAGAGGCCGAACGAGGCAAGACCAGGCCTGGGGAGAGGAGGAAGGAGGGCTCAGAGACCGAGAGGAGGTAGCAGACAGGAGTGGTGAAGGGTGGGGACTGGTGAGCAGGGACTTTGGGTTTAAGGCCCAGCAGGTGTAATGGGGTCAGGAGCTCCCTGGACCAGTGGGATACCTGTATGTCGGGTCCCTGGAGGAGGAGGGGATGGAGGAGCAGATCTCCAAGGCCGAGTGGTGTTCACAGGGGGCCAGCCCTGCTCATCTTGTGGGGGTCCCTGATACCAAGAGATGTCCATCCAGTCAAAGGGGGGGCAGGGTGGGCAAAGGTTAGGCCGGGGACTCGTTTCCCCTCTGTGATTCTGTTCCTGCCTTATGTACCCAAGCCTTTCCAAGTCCCCTGTGCTCATTAGTCACTAGGTCCCTGCCCCAGGTCCTCACACACACCCCCTCTCTGTGTCGCCCTCCCCACTGGGTCCCCTGCTCACCTGCTTACCATCCTCTTCCTGGGGTCTTTCAGCCTCCATTCCGGGACGGGGAGACACCGATGGGGGAGGGGCGGCTGGGATTTGGGAGGAGGGCCGGAACCTTGGGTTCCTGAGGGGAGTGGGGGCTGGAAGGGGTGGGGGTGAGCTGGGGGCTGGATGCCTGGGTACTGAGCAGGAAGCTGGGTTCCTGGTCAGCCCCCCCATGGGCCCCGCCCATCCCTGTCAACTTCCTCCATTCTCTTTTCCCACCCAAACAGCTTGTTTGAACTCTCTAGCCCCAGGGGAGGACAGAGACTGGGAAGACCTCCAGCTGCAGGAGTGGAGCCAGCTCCAGGCAGGGAAGGCCTCCGGCCTGTGCATTTCTGGACTCTCAGTAGTGGCCCCCTAGCCTGCGACTCTGCTCCCTCCATCCCCGCCTCCCCTTCAGCTCTTTTCTGTCAACACCGGAACTAGCTACACAGGAAGTGGTTTCTCTCTTCAGGATCCCCCTCCCCCAAACCAGGTCTCTTCCCCAAAGACTGACCCTGATGTAAGATCCTGCCCTCGCCACCTTCCACCTGGGACATGGAAAGGGCATGGTTCTAGTGGAAGCCAAAGCCTTGGACCCAGTATGCACTGCTTTCCAGAAGCTTATCCCTTAACACTGGTCCTATAGTGTTTAGGAACCGGGGGTTGAACAGGTTCTGCCCGCAAGCTGTTTACAGTCTGTGTAAGGGATAAGATATGCACTGGATGTGAGAGAGAAGGTACTCTGTTCATTCTGGCAACTGAGCTAATGTAGACAAGGGTGAACGTGCCTGGGGTCATGAAGTGGGGTGCAGAAATGGAAAAGGGAGAGAACCACCTGCTTGGCTTGGCCTTTGATCAATGTTAGCCACTCTGGTTGACTCCAGAAGGGCAGGGCAGATATCTGGGGTCTTCCCATGGCTGTGTGGCGTGGAGCATGAAAGATGAAGATGAGACTTGGTTCTGACACCTAAGGCCTCGAAGTCTTTGTGCCTCACTTTGTGAAAGACTAAATTGAGCTTTAATGCTGAATGAATGCTCTATTAAATGGTGTTTATCTTTCAGAATGCCTCATGACCCACATCTCAGGCCTATCGGTATTAACGCGGTGAAGCCAGGAGGCAGAAAGGTAAGCAGTTCAATGCCTGTCTTCCTCTGCTTGAGGCTTTAGGAGTCTCTCAAACAACCTTGGATGAGGGACACCTGTTTTTCCTGGGCTACTAGCAATTCTTGCTTTCAGATGATACTCCAGATGAACATGGAACCCCCCCAGATCTTGTTTGCCCTTAATTTACACTTAAAATCCCCTATCCAGGGGCTGGAGAGATTGCTCAATGGTTAAGATCACTGCTCTTGCAGAGGACCGTGGTTCCATTCCCAGCACCCACATGGCAACTAACAACTGTCCATAACTCCAGTTCCAGGGGAATCTGACACCTTCTTCTGACTCCGTGGACATTGCACGACATGAGTGCACTTACATACATGCAGGCAATACATTCATATACAAAAATAAAAATAAAATTAAAAAAGTTAAAAAGCCCCTATCCAAATGAATTTAGGGTAGTTAATTTTCCAAACACTATTCAGCCTTCCCACTTCACTGCCATCCCTCCAAACAAAGTAATACTTCAAATCAGCTTTATTAGCGAGTTTGGGAGTTTTTAAATAAGTAGCAGTGGTTGGGATCCCAGAATGGCACCTCATCCCTGCATCTGTTTCCTCGTCCCCAGGTAGGGAGGGAAAGGAGTCATCAGCTAGAGGGGCCTTTGGCCATCTTTCATGTTTATACAGCACCTGGCACATAAATATGTACCAGCTGTTTGAGGGCAGTGGATGGCAGAGGCGCCCTTTGGGAGCTACATAAGAGAAACATTTTACATCCGGTTTGCCCGTGGTTCTCAGTTCCAGTTTAGGGTACTCTGTCCTCCTGTAGCTGCCCTGTTTTCTAAGAAAGGCCTAGGTAAGCCCATCTCATCCCAGCATCTTTAACTCTCTTCCCAGAGCTGCGGGTACTCCTGGAAGACCAAGCCTCTACTGGTGGGCGTGCACTTATTTTTGAAGGGTAACAACTTGGGAGCCCTCCCTTGACCTTAAAGTCTGGAGAGCCGTCCAGACTGCTGGTCGGTCACTCCTTTGCCTGCACTTGGCCGCCTACTTTGGATTCCCTCCGCCTGGCTTTAAGGGCACTTATTGGTGGACAGGAAGACCCCACGCAACTTGAGGGGATCCGCGTTCCGGGGACGGAGTCAGACAAGGGGGCGGGGTCGGCGCGCTGGAGGCGGGGCCATGGGTTCCCGGGGCCACCCAGTCGCGCGGCCAGTCAGGCCCTGGGGTCGCCATCCCAGGTGTCCCCCGCGCCACCGCAGGGCTGGGTTGAGGGCCACGCGAGCTGGCGGACGGTCTACGGGCGCGGGAGGGCGGCCCTCCAGCGCCTCCTGATCTGCTCCGGCAGCGCGCATAGGTGGCGCCGCCCCGCGCGCCCAAGTCCACGGACCAAGTCCGAGCTTGCAGACAGGCCCCGCCCCCGCGCGGGCTCGCTCGGGCAGACAGAGTCCGGCAGCGGGGTGGGGCCCCGCCCCGAGACGCGGTGCGCACATGCGCATGAGCACCCGCCTCGCGGCCGGGCGTGGCTTTGTGGCGCGACTCCGGCGGCCCTGTCCTCTCTAGTAGCGTCAGCAGGTCCCAGTGGTTGCGCTGGCGGGCCACGTCGCTAGGGGCCAGCCCGGCCTGGTCTCGCAGCCCTCGGGCCGCCCCAAACTTCAGCAACAGCTGCGCAACCTCCACAGCGCCTTCGCGCGCCGCCAGGAAGAGCGGCGTCTGCTCCTGTAAGGCGGAGACAGTCCGGGGGCGGAGTCAGGGAGGCCCGCCCACACCACGCAACAGGCTCGTGTCCCGCCCACGGGTCGCTGGCGCCCCCCCTCCGAGTTTTCGGGATTCCCGCGCTTTTGGTTTCTCTGGCTGTGTGTGTTTCGTGGACCGGCTAACCCTGCTGTCCTGGGCGTCTTTATCGGCTCCAGCCTGGAGGAGGCAGCGGGCGGCTCGGGCGTTGTTCACAGCAGCGGCCCAGTGTAGTGCTGTTTTCCCTAGGACACGAAATGGGAGCTCGTTACCTCACAGCCAGGGGCCAAATGCCTGCATTCCGGTTTCCCACGGACTCTTGGCTTTTGGGAGTGATGGGGTGTGGGGAAGGGCTACTTAGGTTCCTCTAAGGCGGGAAGCATTGCCATGGTAACCGACAGTCCGCCGGAAGCGGTGCCCTGGTGACGTCACTGGCGCGCGGGAGGGACAATGGGCTTTGTTCTGGGTCTGTGGGACCGGGGGACTCCCTCCCAGTTCCCGCAGATAGTTTTCTCTTTCCCAGTTCCTCGTGTGTATTGTTGAGGGCCCTGGGGGAAGTTACATACTGCTGCCGCCCTGGAGGGAATATCCCGTCCAGCTGCCTCTGCTGCGCTTGTAGTTTTGTGTTTTTTTTGGTCTTTTCGAGACAGGGTCTCCCTGTAGTCCCAGCTGTCCTGGAACTCACTCTGTAGACCAGGCTGGCCTTGAACTCACAAAGATCCGCCTGCCTCTGCCTCCCGAGTGCTAGGATTAAAGGCGTGCGCCACCACACCCGGCTGCGCTTGTATTTTGAACTTTATCTCATACCCACTCTGCCCAGTATTTCTATAATCTTCTCCAGTCATACCCCTTTTATCTCTGGCGCCTACGTCTGCTCGGGCTGCAATCAGTTCTTCAACTAGGTCCTCCACTGCCAGCCTGGCAGCCAGCATCAAAGGTGTGGTCCCGTCTTCTGTGCGTGCATTCACCACAGTCTGTCTGCTGGCTAGTAGGAGCTGGGGGTGGGGGAGAGGGAAACAGAAAGGGCCCATGACCTTTGGGTTAGCCTGGACTGTTACATCAGGCCCTTCACACTTTCAACCTTCTTCCCATTCCTCATCAGGCTGTCTTCTTCTTTCAGGTCTTCAGTCTCCCCATTTCTTTGTCAAACTAGGGGAAGTCATCTGAGTTTTAGTTGTAAGCATCCCTACTGGGACTCCAGTGTGTGCTGACCTGGCAGACCTCCTGAGCATCAGCGGCCACTGCCGTGTGAAGTGGGGTACGACCTGCTCGGTCAGGCTGATTGGGGTTGGCTCCAGCCTCAAGGAGACGACGGGCAGCAGTTGGTCGGGAGAATCGGGCGGCCAGGTGCAGGGGTGTCTCCCCAGTGCCCACAGTGTGAACCTGAGGACAGGCCCCTCCATCCAGCAGTGGTCCCCAGGGCTCAGGATTTCCCAGCCATGGTCCTTGGATGCTCCTGGCCTCTACCCCCCCACTGCAGATCGCCGACATCAGGGGCGTTACCCCATCTGTGGATGAGGATGAATAATGGGCTAGTCAGAAGGATGCCGGAGGAGGGGAGATACAGCTCTGAAGACCCCAGCCAGAGGAAACCAAGCTCTGCCTCCTGATTTGGTGTTTTAAGTGACTTTCCTGCTCTTCTCTGAGCTTCAGTGTTGTCAACCAGGAAGACCTTAATTCTCAAACATTCTCAGACAGTGGTTCTCAAATTTGAGGGGTCACCGAGGGCCCTACTTTGAGAACTACTGTTTGCAAGGCAACAACTGTAAGGTTAGTTCCTCAAATTGGGACACCATGAGGCTGGAGAGATGGCCTAGTGGTTAAGAGCGGTGACTGCTCTTGCAGAGGACCCGGAATCTATCCCGAGCACCCACATGGCGGCTGAGAACCATCTTTAACTCTAGTTCCAGGGGAATCCGACGCCCTCTTCTGACCTCCGCGGCATTGCATGACACAGGTGTACAGAGCTGCATGCAGACAGTGCATTCATACACATACAGAAATAAATAAAATTAAAAAAAAATTTTTTTAAAAAGAGGAGAGGAGGGGAGGGGAAGGGAGAGGAGGGGGGGGAGGGGAGGGGAGAAAGCAGCTGCACAGCCAGGGAGCAGCGTTTTCTCCCTGGCCTCTGCTTCAGCCCCTGCCTCCAGGTTCGGGCCCTGCCTCACTGTCTTCTCTCAGTGCTGGGCTGTGACGTGGAAGTCTATGTCAAATCAACCCCTTTCTTCCCAAGTTGCTTTTGTTCACAGCAATGAGAACAACTAGTTCACCAGACAAGGGCTCTACCTCTGAGCTATGCTCCCAGCCCCTCCCTGGTGGGTTCTAGGTACTCTACATCCAGGCGGTGACCCTTGCCCTAGTGAGCATTTTCCAGTGGGCTCTCTGTGTAAAATGAGGAAGGGAAAGTGCTGTGTGGAGAGGCTGCTGGCAGGAGACCACGGCCATAGTCAGAGAGAAGGGACCACAGCTCAGACCAGTACAGCCACAGCCACAGCCACAGCCACAGCCACAGAAATGACCAAAAGGAACTAATGGAGAAGCGGAGGCTGAGATTCCAGCAAGGAGAGGCGGCATGAAGAGAGGCAGTCTACCTTGAAGGCAGCCGGGATAGAACACTGCGAGGTTTGACCCCACTGGTAAATCCAATTTTCACATATCTGCTAGGTGGAGCTTGCCTTGCTGGAGCATGGGAGGTCAGAGGCAGTGGCTGTGGTGGGTCAGGGCCAGCTGGGCAGGGAAGACCTTCCCGGGGGACCACTCCAGCCTTGAGCTGCAGGCCCCTGTGTGGGTCTCAGAAGAGGACAGAGAAGACAGGAAGACTCACCCTTTGCAGTCCCTGCCGCGGAGGGGCAGCCCTGGGTAGCACACTGGACACGTGTTTATTGTCTGTAGAGCCAGCCATTGTTCTAGGCACAGGAGAAAACGCAAAGCCCTGCCATCCTGCCCCTCCCAGGAGCCTTAGTGGAGGTGCAGAACACAATCTCTGCTGGCCCCCCACTGAGAACAGCCCCCCTTGTACACCTCCCTGTAATCAAGGGCTGAAGGTAGAATTCACTTCACTTCAGATACATCGGTGAGCGGCTGTGGCTTGAGAAGAAGCAGCTCTGACCCTGCCCATGCTCTCCCCAGCTCCCCTTCCTCACTCAGCTAAGGGCAGAAGCCATGTTGCCAGCAATCCTATACAAAGGCCCTGGGGTGGCAAGGAGCTGAGGGGTGACAAGCTCATGAGGAACCAAGGCTTCAGTCCCGCAGCCCCGAGGACCGACTGAGTCACATCACAGGCCGTTGGAGGGAGCGTGAAGGGAGATCTCTTCTCAAGCGATTCCTGTGTAAGACTCTGGCTTCAGAGGACTGGATTCTGACTCCACTCATTGAGATGGTAAATATTTTAAACTGGCTTTGGGGGTGACTTGTTACACAGTAGCCGGTGTCTAATACATAGGGAGTCGTTATTAAATACTCAATGTGGGCTTTAAATGCATATGATTTATGAGATGGGTGCTGGTGTGACCCCGACTTTAGAGACGGGGAAACTGAGATTCAGAGAGGTCCAGGAACTCACAGAAGGACACACAGCCAAGAAGTTGCAGAAGACTCAAATAGCGGCACTGGCTGCAGAGGTGGCATCGCCGTTCCCTGGGATGGGGTGCCCCATCGGAGGAGGCTCACTCTTCGCATGACCGCTCTGTTGTTCAGTAAGAAGAGGGCTCTTCCAACTGGGTGTGGGCCCATTTTTAAGTTAGCCAATGGATCTTCAGATCCAACCTATGGAACCTTCCATAATCATCTTCCCTCCTTCTGTCCTAGGCTGAACCTCCTAGACTTTTATCGTGTTCACTCCTGGGTACCCGATTGCTTGCTTGCATTGTCCTCTTTAAGTCCTGGGCACTCATTGCACACTAGGCTCATTTACATTAAACAACCCATTTCACAGATGGAGAAGCTGAGGCCCAGATACATGAACTGCCTATGTTCACATGCCCCAGTAGTCTCATGTCTGAATGTCTGAACTAGGCTCAACTGTTCTAGATGTCACAACCTTTAACCTGCAGGGGTCTCTAGGATCCCCCATACCCCTGGAGACCTTGCGACTAGCACACCTCCTGAGTGTACTCAGTGGCAGGTGGCCCCCGAAGTTATGGGTAGAGGCTGTTCTGATTTCCCCAACATCTCATACCTGCTACATGGTCTGAGGTGTGAGCATGCAGGAACTTTGTTTTTATTGAAGAAGAGAAGGGACCTCACTCGCACATGGGCAGAGCTGTCTGTTCCTCCTCCTGGTCAGGTCCCTCTTCTCTTAAGAGAAATTCATACTCTGTAGATGTGGGATGATCACAAAGGCCTACTCTGCTCATCATGGGGTCTGTGGGTGGTCAGCTTACATCTCTGAAATATTCTGGTTCCTCTTCCCCTGGACTCTCCATGTACCTCCTCACAGAATCCAATTTTAGGGGGCAGGAGAGATGGCTCAGTGGTTAACAGCACATAATGCTCTTAGAGGGCCCAAGTTTAGTACTCAGCACCTATGTGGGGTAGCTCACAATAGCCTTTAACTCCAATCTAGGGGATCTAATGCCCTCTTCTGGCCTCCTTGGGAACTGCACTCATGTGCACATACCCTTACACAGACACACATACATAAATAAATTTTTTTTAAGGATCCAGGGCTGGAGAGATGGCTCAGTGGTAAAGAGCACTGGCTACTTTTTCAGAGGACCTGGGTTCAGTCCCCAGCACCCACAAGGCTGGGAACAACCATCTGCAGCTCCAGTTCCAGGGGATCTGACACCCTCTCTGAGCCTCTCAGTTGTTGCAGGATACAGGTTCACTCACATGCATGCAGGCAATACACTCATACACAAAATTAAAAAGTAATAATAAAAGAAAATATTAGAAAAAAAAATGATCCAACTTTAGGAAAACCCTGCTAAACTGGGTTAGCTGAAACCCCTGTCCTGTTTCTTAGCATCATCCACTTCTGATCAGCTTCTCTATCTGTTGCTTCCCCGGAAGCATCTGGTCACCCTGGCCTGCCCACAGTAATAGTCATGGTGGGTCAGTGTATCAGTAACTGTTTGCTGCTACGATGGAAACATGTAACAAGAACAAGTTCCTGTGAAGGTTTCTTTCTGCTCACACTTACAGAGAGATTTGCACCCACAGTAGCAAGGCAGGCATGGTGAAGTTGCTGCAGCTGGTGTCCGCAAGACCCCGGAGCAGAGCTTGTTCAGAAGGGAGCAGGAAAGGAAACCCAGAGTGCAGACCAGGGTCCGAGGGTGTCTCTTCCGGAGCCTGCCTCTGACCTGCTTCCTCCACCCAGGCTCTGCCTCCTGAGGGTTCCACAGCTTCCCATGTAGCTCTGACATCTGGGGACCCAGAGTCCAGTTTAGCCAGAGCCTCTGTCCCCGCACTTCCTCTGGATGGCTTTCCTCCATCTCTCCATCCCACTCCTCTGTAAATTCCCACTTGCTGGTGCTGTGTTCAGAGCTGAAGGAAGCCAGTTCCGCACGCAGTGCCCATCCCCATCATCAGCTGTGACTGCTGTGCAGCTTTTCTGTCACACAACAAAGAGCCTGGGAAGACAGATGCCTCTCTGGCTGGGCCACTGCAGGAGGGGGCTCTGGCTTCCTGGATGCTGGATGTCCTTTGAGGCTCTTCTGGCTGCCCTCTTGCCTTCCTGTCGTCCCACCCTCCTGTCCTCCCACCCCCAGGTTCTGCTAGTGTCTACTCTGCCCCCCAAAGGCCTCTGCCTGCCTCGCTTACCAGGCTATTGATCAGACCCACAAGCTGGATCTGTTCATGACCTAGACAAGGTGAGAAGGGGTTTGTGTGCACCTCTCAAGAAGACTCTGGAACCTTCTGCACCTGCCTGACCTCTGGGGGCCAGTCCAAGGAAGGAGAAACAAGAAGCCAGGGTCCCAGCATGTGTTCTCCTCCAAGCCTCGGCCACACCCTACCCTCTCTGGAAATCTCAGCTTCTCTCTTTCTTATGAGATATTCTCATATCTTCCCGGCCTTTCTCCCCCAGCCAAGTCTGTGTATAATTAGCTAAGTTATATCATGACAAGACCATGATTCCTCATTAGCTCAGGAGAGCATCCCCGCCTCATGACTGATCGGCATCTACAAGAAAATTAACTCTGGGGCAAGGACTCTGGAATCAAGATTAATGAAGGACTGAGACAGGGGAGCCCAGGACCCAGAATCCTCCTTAGAGGTGTGGATGATGGGGACACTGGGGTACAGGGGAAGGATATGAAGGCTAAGGGGCTACATTCGGGCTTCCAGGGTTTTCCACCCTCCACAGACAAAAATGAGTCTCTAAGGGAAGGCAGGCTATTTAGTGTACTGTGTTCCAGGGGTAGCCAGGAATAGCAAGTCAGAGATCTTGTCTAATTAGGTAGATAATTACAGTACAGGGTGACAAGTGAACGGGTACCAGCATGTATTGAGCACTTACGGTGTTCTTGCCGTCATCGTAAGTGCTTAATATGTAATCCTTAAAATGCAAGTGTTACTGACTACAATTTACAGATAAGGAAATGAGGTTTGAGGAGAACCAGCAATCGGTCAAGGATGCAGAGCTTGTTAAGTGGTGGAATGAGGAAGCTGACCCCGACGGGAAGTCTCCCCGTACCTAGATGGCGGGTGAGGTCCTCAGATGGGAGCTGGCAGCACTGCCTGGGTGGGAGGAAGTACCCGGGAGCCGTCCTGACAGGTGGATCGGCTCTTCCTCACTGGAGAGTTTGTGGATTGATTGGTTGATTGAGACTTTCCTTCATTTGTCCATCACACAAGTGCCAGGCCCTGGAGGAGATGCTGGAAATTCTGCACTAAATAAAACCAGACGCCGAGTAAATAATCCCGGGGTGGCTCCAAGCACTGTGCTGCACTCCTGTCTCAAAGGGTTCCTGCCCATGGTCCTTCCCAGTGCCTCGCAGGAGCCCCAGGCCCAACCAACCCAGTCTGGCACTGGGACTGTGAGGCAGAGCCCCAGGGAGTGGCTGGGGTCCACCTGAGACACTGTGCCTACCACTCATAGGGGCTGGAAGAGGACTTTGTTTCCCCAACCTCATCTGCCCAGGTCCTTCCTGCCTTTTTTAATTTAAAAAATTATTTATTTTTATTTTATGTGTATGAGTGTAATGCTTGCATGTGTGTTGAGTGCACCCATGTCATACAGTGCCCACAGAGAACAGAAGAGGGCATTGGATCTCCTGGAATTAGAGGTACAGGTTGTTAGTCGCCATGTGGGTGCTGGGATTCAAACCCTGGTCTTCTGCAAGAGCAGCCAGTGCTCTTATTGGCTGAGCCATCTCTGCAGCCCCCTTCCTGCCTCTTGTGAAGATGGAATAGCAGCAAGACCCTGGCTTGTCCTGATTCCCCTCAGAGCCGCAGCATGGTCCCTGCGCCTCTTCCCAAAGGTGTGGATCTCTGTGGAGCGCCATGGAATATACCAGGCACAGATATTGCTGGTGCTCCAACTTAGAGTTGGAGGATGGAGGCCATAAGACCCTGGCAGATGATAGATAGAGGTAAAGACAGGCTCTCGGGGGCTGGAGTGATGGCCTAGCGATTAAGAGCGCCTACCGCTCTTGCAGAGGACCCAGGTTCGATCCCCAGCACCCACATGGCGGCCGAGAGCCGTCTGAAACTCCAGTTCCAAGAGAACTCCAGTTCCAGGGGAATCCGAGACCCTCTTCTGAATTCCGCGGCATTGCACGACATGGGTGCAC
Source organism: Rhizomys pruinosus (assembly GCA_009823505.1). Lineage (NCBI taxonomy): Eukaryota > Metazoa > Chordata > Mammalia > Rodentia > Spalacidae > Rhizomys > Rhizomys pruinosus. The sequence continues at coordinate 847,676 of VZQC01014125.1, read as the reverse complement.
AGACCTGCATGCAGACAGTACATTGATACACATACCGAAATAAATAAAATTAAAAAAAAAAATTAAAAAAAAAAAAGACAGGCTCTCATGTAGCCCAGGCTGGATTTGGATGTGCTGTATAGCCAACACTAACCTCGAAGTCTTCCTGCTTCTGCCTAAGTACTGGGATCAAAAGTGTGCACACCTTGCCCAGTTTATGTAGTGCTGGGGAAGGAACCAGCCAGGGCGTCATGCATGGTAGGTAAACACACTACTAACTGAGGTACATCCCCAGCCCTGTTCTTTAAGGAGGCAGCACCCCGACGTAATTAGCTGAAGTAGTGTGTGTACACGGGTGGAGCACAGCTGTTGCTGGGTCCTGCCTCCCACACTGCAGCTTCTACCTCTGAAGCTCTGCACCCCTTCGGATGGAGCAGCCTGTGCAAATTCCAGAGGGGGGACCACAGTCTCTGCTGACCCAGAGAAGCCAAGAGAGATAACAAGAGAAGCATGGGACCTGCTTCGAAAGCAGCCTCCCAAGACCCTCGTCTGGATTTGTACAGACCCCTTCCAGCTCATGGTGAGTTCTCAGTTCCAAAGGCCATGAGCAATTAAATCCCACCTAACACCTGTAGACCAAACCAAGAGTCCCTAGCTGAACCTTTAGATGACTATGGGCGGGGATAGTCCCAGAACCAGGGAGCAGTTAAGCTATTCCTAGATTCCTGTCACACAGACACTGTATGAACATTACCAGATACGTGCTCTAAGTCTTTGGCTTAGCAGGTAATTTGTTACACAGCAATAGCTAACTCATACAGGAAGTGAACAGGATAGAGTGATACAGGTAAGGTGGACATGCCCTGAGCTCACAGCCTTTGATGAACCTTGGATGTCCACTGTCCAATACACTAAAAAGAAGAGAAACCTCCTCCCAGATGGTTATATTGACTCTCAAACTCGGGCCTTTTAGTTTTCTGCCGGGGACTTTTCCTGTTGGGGTCTGGTTTGTAATGACTTTCATGTCCTTTGGTTGAAGCTTTTAAGTGATTGGAAAATGTTCACATCTCTGGTTGTATTTGTTAGTTGTCTTGTTGCTGCGATGAACTATCCTGAAGAAAAAGAACTTTAGGAAGGAAGGGTTTATTTTGGCTCACAGTCTTGGAGTACCATCCATCCCAGTGGGGAGATCACGGGGGCAGGAACAGGAAGTGGCTGGTCACATGCTGGTCACCGCAGTCAGGAAGCTGAAAGAAAGAAGAGGGCGGTGCTCAGCTTGCTTTCTCCTTTTCCTTCAGTCCATGGGACGGAGCTGCCCACTTTCAGCATGGGTCTTCCCTCCTTAACTAATCTAATCTAGAAACTCTCTCACAGACGTGTCCGGAGGTTCACCTCCAAGACAGTTCAGATCCTACCAAGGTGACAGCATTAACTGCCAGCCTCACTGTGTTTGGAGATGCTGTGTGTGGCTGTGCTGTGTGTCCTGGCTGACAGTCCCCACGTAAGGCTGGAGCAGTGACTTGGAGATATTTCTCCACTGCCAGGATCTTCAGAGTGTGATTGCAGCTCGTGGTGTGTGTGTGTGTCTGTGTGCACACGCAGTAGAGGGGAGTGCCAAAGGTCACCTTGGGGGGCCATGAGCAAATCCCTTATGAAGATCTTTCCTTCTATCCTCCCAGGCTCAAGGCTCTGGTTTTCGAGAGCTTTTGTTTTGACATCAGACTGAGGCCTCTGTTACCAATCTGCGCTGGGAGTTTCAATAGTGATTGAAACAAGCTATTCAGACACTGGACCGAGCACTGTCTTTCAAGAGCTCTACATGCCCCCCACACTGACAATGTCACGTAGCTGTTGGACTCTGCCATGTGCATTCCTGTTCTGTGTTGATTCCCCCCATCTAGTGTGTAGGGAGATGGCTGTTATCCTCACATCAGCAGGGCAGTCTTGGGAAGCTGTGGTTTTTCAACTGTGCTTCTCTTTGCTGTTATCAGAGAGGCCCGCTGGTCTGCGCCGTTATGGGTAGAGCGTGCTGGGGTGCTTTGGTTAGCGCCACTTCTCAGGCTGGCCTGATGTTTGCAAACACCTGTACACACTATGCTTAGAAGCCACCTCACGTCGCTGGTGGAGGGCGTGGAGTGCCGCCCCCAGGAAGCTACGTTTGGCCTCATCACTGATTTCAGCTTGCAGATGTCAGGTGGCCATCCCTGGAGGCCTTGTGCTCCAACCTGGGTCTAGAAGAGGCTGGGGGGGGGGTTCCAACCTAAACCCTCTGCTCAGGGCCTGGCCTGTGCCCCAAGATGTTGTCCAGATGTGTCCTCTGCATAGGCTCTGGGATCGGCTTGGCCCTCTGGCTTCATCCCCCGCCTGACTCCATGAACAACTCATGCTGCTTGAACTGTGCCCCCTTCATATGCAACGCTGTCACCAATTATCTCACAATGTGACTGTGTCCAGGACAGGGACTTTGGAGAGGTGAAAACTTAAATTGAGATCATTAGAGCCCACCATTCTTATAACTAGAGAGTCACCCTGAGATTTCTTCTTCTTGTGTTTGCTTTTTGTTTTTTATATTTGTATGTATAGCATGTGTGTTCATCTGTGCACACATGTGTGTTCATGTATGCACATGTGTGCATGCATGTGTGGAAGACAGAGGTTGACACTGGCTGTCTTCCTTAATCGTTCTCCACCCGTTTTTTGAGACAGGGTCTCCCGCTGAACCTGGACTTTGCTGATTATCTGGAATTGCCGGCAGGGAACCCCGCCCCGCCTGTCTTCACTCCCCACTCCAGCACTAGGCTTACGGACATGAACCACCAGCCCTGGCTTTTACATGGGTACTGGGAACTGTGTTTCCTCTTCCACCGAAAGTGCTTTATTGACTGAGCCACCTCTCCAGCCACTGTCTGTCTATCTGTTTACTATGTGAGCAATCTCACTATACTGCCCTCACTGGTCTCAAATTCCTGGGTTCCAGAAATCTTCCCCTCTCATCCTTCTGAGCAGCTGGGACTGTAGGTGTGTCCACTGTGCCCAGCAAGGAGACATTTAGACACAGCGTCACAACAGTGACAGGCAATGTGAAGATGTGAGGTGGCCATCCACAAGCCTGGAGAGGTCTGGGAAGAAGCCAGCCCTGCCAATGTCGTGATCTTGGACTCAGCTCAAGCTGAAATGAAGTTCTGCTGTGGAATCTCCAGGTTGTGGTACTTTTTTCTGGAGCCCTAGAAAACTATAGACCTGTTTAAGGTTTGGGCTCAGCACCCAGGGACCATAGGGGGCCCACGGCTTAGCAGAAGGACCTAGAGTTTAGGCATTAGCATAGGATACTTTGGTCTGAGTCCCAGCTAATAGCTTACTCAAAAGACTAGAACTTGAGTAGATGCTTAGCCTCTCTGTGCCTCTATTTCCCATCTGTTAAATGGAGGTAATAGTAATGTCTCCTTCATAGGACTGTTGGGCCAATTAAACTATAAGCCATGGATGAGTACCAGCTTTATTATTCATTCAACAATGAATCAAACAACATTTGCTGAGAATCTGCCATCACCAGGCTCCACACTGCAAGCCAGAGGACCGTGGAGACCACTGTAGGTTAGTTATAAGCAGTGCTTTAGGGTTTTGCTTTTTCTCTTCTTCCTCTTTCTGAAATGCACCACTCTCTGGGTTCTGTGTCCTTCAGGACACACAGAAGAGACATCCTGCCCAAGTCCTGCTGCGCCCCCACAGAGCCTTGTGCCTGTCTTGAACTTGGCTTCTTCCCTTGACTGGCTCCCAGTGTTCGCCTCGCACTGCTCTTTGGCAAGAGTTTTGTTGGCACATTTCCATGGACCCAGGCAGCGCCCAGTGCTGGGGGAGAACAGAGGGCTCCGTGAGTCCGACCTGAGCCCACCTGGAGGCTCTGTTTCCTGTCACAGAGCTCGTCCTATGTTAACTCATCCTCCTCGTCACTTCCAAAGTCTTTGCCCAGCCCCTGCTATGAGCAGAACTGCATGTTAGGGCCCAAACTGCCCCCAGGTTCCCTGTCTGGTCGTCTAAGCCCTTCCAGCAGAGATTTCTGTTCAGAGACATTTTGCATTTAAGAGTTTGGGAGCTGGGAGGAAACTCAGGCAGCCAGGGATGGAAAGATGGGGGGATCTCAGAGGCCAATCAACTTAGCTCCCTGTCCTGGGGCGATGTCTCTCAAAGCCTGCTTCCCGGTGACCCCCAGCCTCTGCCTACCTACTGCTTATTGCTGAGGACAGTCAGCGCCATTGTGGGGAGCACCCACACAGCCCCTACTTCCTTCTAGTCCTCTTCTGCAAAGACACGATGGGGATCCATCTTGGTGAGATCACTGATGGAGGTAGGGGCTGCAACAAGCGAGATTCATCTTCTCAGAGTCTGTACAGAGTTTTCTTAGCCTTGTTTTATGGGCAGGGAAAAATAAGTCACCGCATGGAGCCTACACAATGGCGTTATTTGCCAAAGTCGCACCATGTGTGCAGGATGGGCCGGACCTGGCTGGCTGGTTCCCACGTGTGGGCTCTGGGTAGACTCCTGTCACTCTCCCTCTGCCCCCAGAGGTAGGCAAGGGAGGTGACTCTCCATGGGGCCAGCAGCAGATGAGGAGTCATGCCCCTTGTTCTCTGGGATGTTCTCTCTTACACTGACTGTGGTGGTTCATCGTCACTGGTAACCTAACTGGATCTAGAATCATGTAGGAGACACACCTCTGGGCGAGTCTGTGAGAGTGTTTCCAAAAAGATTTAACTGAGAGGGAAGACCCACCTTAAACATGGACAGCACCATGCCGTGGGCTGGGGTCCTGGACTCAATAAAAAGGGGAAAGCGAGCTGAGCACCAGCATGCATCTCTCTCTGCTTCCTGGCTTAACAAGCAATGTGACCAGCTGCCTCCGGATCCTGCCACCATGCCTTCCCTTCCACGATGGACCACACCCTCAAACTGTGAACCAAAATAAACTTTCTCCCCATTAATTGGCTTTTCTAGTATTTGCCATAGCAAGTAAAAGTAACACCGCAGCCATGGGCAGACTGTCCTTCTTCTGCTCCCAAATACGAAGGACAAGGTCCATCTCCCCACTCCCTACACGTCCCAGGTCCGAAATCAAGTTCTGTGCTGGGCATCTTGCTCACTATTCCCAGCAGGGCCTGCAGGCACAGCATCTGCACTCACCCGTTTAGGGACAGCTGAGATCAACTCATTATTGTTCAATGTCCCATAGGAAGAAATTCCACTCACCACAGCAAGTGTCAGTAGGTTCTGGGACACCTGGAGGTGACCAGGTCAGTATAGGACTGGGGACAGAGGACTGGCAAGGAAGATACCCACCTCCAGCAGGTAGGACTCAGTCCTCCAGGAGGAGAACTGTGTGCCCAAGTCCCCAATCACTACAGCAGGCAGAGCCTTGTGGTGTGTGGAGTCTGGTGACCAGGCCTCAACTAGAGCTCAGCACCTAATTGTGGGTGGTCCTGGGTCACCTCTCAGACTCAGTTTTCCGATCTGAAGAAAGAAGAAGCATCAATGTCTCCCTTTAGGGTCACGTGTACAGTAAACAGATGTTCATGCTTCTGTCTTGCCCCTGCTGGGCAATCTCCAGGCGTGGCTTTAGCTTCTTAAGGCTTTCCTCTTTGAGGTAATTAGATGGCTCCTTTGCTGTTCACAGAGCGAGTTCCTGACCCTGTTTCATGTCCTTTACTTTGAGACCTGCTGGGCCACTGAGTTCAATCAGAAATGTGCACTGGGACAGCGGACACTAATGGGGATGGGAGGGGTGTGCCTAAGCACATCCATTGTCATTACGGGGCATTCAGTTGCATTGAGGACAGGCACACTTCATGGATCTGGACACAGCTGCATTGGGGTTAGGCATGCTGCGTGGATCTGGGCACAAGAGATGTGGATGTGGAAAAGTGGGTCAATGTGAAGCCAGAGGGGCCGTTGGCTCCCCCTGGCTCTAGAGCGGGTTCACTAGCCCCTCCCATGATTCACCTGCTCCCTCTGCCCCCAGCACTGCAGCCCCATCAAGGCCTCTTCCCTCAGTCAGCATCTGCCCTCCACCCCTGCTTGCAATCTCTCCCTGTTCCCTTTGAAGTTCAAGGCCCAACTTCAACCTGACTAGCTTGTGCCTCTGACCTTTCAGAGGGCCCAGCGTGCAAGAGGCTAACATTGAACAGGGCTCGGGAAAACAGCCGGTCTAAAGGAGGATGGGCTGAGCTTGGGGAGACACGGGGATCTGGTGCCTTTGTCTGGACCAGGGGTGTCCGGTGCCATGCTGACTGCAGCCATTAAAACGTCGATGGTTGCCGCCTGCTCTGGGAGCCTGGAGAAGGCCGAGGGGCTCAGCGCTTTGTCTTCCCTGGGCATATTGATGTCTCCTTTGGGAACCTGTTCGATGGAGGCTCTGGAAAGCTGCTTGGAGCAGAGAGGCCAGAATAAAAACGCTGCTCTGAGAGACCCCCCGACTTCCAGAGGCGGATAGATCAGAAAGCAGAGCCGCACGCGTGTTCCTTTGCAAGTGATGTTTTTGTTCCTGTCTTCCCACCCCCTCTCGCCCGTGCCCTTCTTTTCATTCCTGCTCAAAGCTGCTCAGCAAAAGAACCGCTCTCATCTCTTCTGCAGCCTGGGGACAAGAGGCTGACAGGTGTCTGTCACAGTGGCCAGTCAGGATCCTTGGAGGAGGAGGCCGACAATTATTTTTGGCCCACAAAGGAATGGCTGGTTCACGTGGCCCAGCGGGCAGAAGGAGATGACCACGCTGTGAGGCCTGGAGTTTGTACCTTCTGGAACTAGCCGACCTTGGGGGTCATCACCAAGTCACAAGCACATGGCGCAGTTCCCCAGGCCTTGGTATATTAGTGAGACCGCTGGTCCTCCACCACCTGGGGGTGTGAAGACCCAGAGCCATCACACTGTCCCCAAGGCTCAGCTTCACCCCTACCTGTGCTCACACAGCTGCTTTCTGTCTTCCTTGTCCTCTTTCTATTCTGAATCCTCAGACAGGCCAACTGGGAATGGTCAGGAGGAAACAGGCCCAAAGCCTGCCTGGCCAGGGAGTTTCCAGAGACAGCAAAGCAGCCCATTTGCTGATGGAGGGGAGGGAAGCGAGGAGACACTGTGCCTTCTCTGGACATCCTGACCTTGGATCTGTTCATCCACTTGACACACAAGGGATGAGGGGGGCTCAGGGCACCTACTCCTAATCCTCCTGCTCTGCAGGGCCTCTGAACAACAACAAATCTGGATGTCTGTGGCAGCCATTTCTCACATATCTCCCTAGGCTGTGGAGTGGAAAACCCTATGTATATGCATGCAAGTACACTTCCCCTTACACACACACACACACACACACACACACACACATGTATGTGCAACTTAGTGACCAGGTCCCTTCTCATATGCTTGCGTGTGTGGCCCGCATAGGTGTGAAGACTGTGTACCCTGTGCCCAGGGACTGAGGAGGGTGAGGCCGTGTGTGGGCCCAGCATGTCTGTTTCCTCTCCGGATGTTTGCTGGAGCGTGAAGGCTGATGGGCTCACAGCTGCTCCAGCTTCTCTGGAGCATGAGTACCGAGGCAGGCCCCTTGTTACGGTGTGGTCTGATTAAACACTCCGCTTGTTAATAGCACCGACAAAGTCAGTTATGGGAAGCTCTTTATTAAAAATAATAAGAGATGGCCTCTCTTGTTCCACAATTTCCGAGCCACATTTGGCCGCACAGGCTGGCAGGTTATTAAAGTGGGATCAAGAGAATGTCCTTAACATGCCATCTGGGGACTGACTGGTGGCTCGGCCTCATTACCAGCTACTGGGCCCAGCTGCCTTGGTCTCCCCACATCCGAGCAAGGTGGAAGGAGAAAGTGGAGGGAAACCTGCCCTGGGGGAGGCAGAGCCCGCCCTACAGGCCTGACCTCTGCACAGTGCTTTGTTGCTGTGTGCTCTGTCCCCTGTCCCCCAGCCTGGACCCCACTGGAACATCTCTAGCTTTCTCTGTACTCTAGGGTGACCATACCTCTTTCTCTGTACTCTAGGGTGACCATACCTTTTTCTCTATACTATAGGGTCACCATACCTCTTTCTCTGTACTCTAGGGTCACCATACCTCTGTCCTCATCTTCTTCTTGACCCCCTAAAGGGGGCCTGGGACAACCGCAAGCAGGAGAGGGAGGGCCTCAGTTTACCACCCTGGGCTTCTCAAACCTTGAGGATCTTGTCCCAGGATGGGCTCTGATGTCAGAGACCTGTTGTGGGGTCTCATGGGGGGCTGTGGCTGTGGCTCCAGGCCCTGCCTACGTGGTGTGTGCTTATCGGGGATGGGCAGACCAACAGCACCTGGAGCAGCTAGTCCAAGCTCACCAACACTGGTGCCATGGTGCCCTTGGGCTGGGTGTCCCCTGTGAGTGTGGCTGTGGCTGCTGCTTCCCACAGACCCCTGGGGTGTGGGGGCCAGGGCTCTGTATCCAGGGCCTCTCAGCTGTGAGAACACTTGATCTCGGTGGTGACTAAGCATTGCTGGGCCCTAGCATGAGGTCTCCTCACTTAAGCCCCAAAGAGCAGCGGCTCTTATTCTTCAAGAAATGGGGCACAGAGCTCAGCTCTCTATCTGTGCACAGAGGCTGGATGCCAGAACTGGCCTTGACTGCAGGTCAGGAGGCTCTCCAAACCCTGCCTCTGCCACCAAGGCAGAGCGAGAAAGAAACCACTGCATTTCTGTGCACTGCCCAGCACTTCCCGACATGAGGATCCAGGCCTACAAAGGTCCCCATCTCCTCCCCATTTCCGGGTATCGCACCTTCATGGGCTTGGCCCCAAGCCCTTCCCTGACGTTAGTTTCAAATACAAACACACAATTCAGTCATCTACGGTATGTTCCCATTTGCATCTTCCCAACCCAAAATCCTGTCCTGAAACCACTCATGTCTACTTCCCCTCCCCAGCTCCTGGTCACGTACTGTAGAGAAAAGGAGCCATCCAGGGTCTGCTTTCCTGTGGCAGGCCTGTTTCACTTGGTATAATGGTCTCCAGGTTCCGCCCGTGTTCTCTTCCTTTCCAAGGCTGAACGCTATTCCACTGTGGTGGTTCATCTGGCTGGCCAGCCTGAGAAGACTGGGCGGTGCCTAGGAGATGGTGGAGCCCACCTCTGGATGTGTCTGAGGAGGCCCTTTCCAGAGGTGAATCATGAGAACCCTGAGTTCATCTACACTCTCAACCACTGATAGACTCAGAGCACGGATAGACTATTCACGGAAGAGGGACCGGCTCGCCGGTTGTGTGCATGGCAAGCTCCACTCAGCCCACAGCCCCCCCTGAGCTCTCCTGCTTCCTGACCACTACAAGGTGGGCACCCTCTGCCCTGAACCCCCCACCTCAGTATTCCATCTCACCTCAGGCCAGAAACAATGGATCAAGATGCCTTGAACTGACGCCTCTGACATGTGAGGCAGAATAACTCCTTCTTCCCATAAGCTGTTATCCCAGGCACCTGGTTATGGGGGAAAAAAACAAAGTCACATATCACTATATGTAGAGTCCTTCTGGAAAAGCCTGCCCACCTTCTTGTTTGTCATAAATAATGTTGCTATGAATAAAGGCATACAAACCCTGCTATAGTGCATTTTCAGTCTTTAAGGTGTACCTTGTTGTATACGCACACACACACACATACATATATATATATATACATATATATATGTATATATATATATGTGTAGCTCATGTAGCTCAGGCTACTTTGAGCTCCTGATACTCTTGCCCCTGCTTCCTGGGTGCTGAGATTACATGTGTGGACTACCACACCTGGTATATTCTACAAACATTTTTAAAAGATCTTTATATTTTTAATTATGTGTATGTGTCTACATGAGTATGTGTATGTAAGTGTAGGTACCCCAGGAGGCCAGAAGAGGGTGTCAGATCCCCTGGAGCTGGAACTGGAGTTACAGGTAATAAGCTGCCTGACTTGGGGACAGGGAACCGAGTGCTCTGAAAGAGCACTATGTGTCAGGGTTGACAGAACCTGCCCTCCTCCCCGCAAGGGAATCAACCCTGAGTTCCAGCTCAAGCAAGGGAAAGGACTGTCTCTGAAGAGCAAGCAGACAGAGTAGAATTGATGGCCAAGCAACTTTAAAACCTCCAGGGATACTTGAAAGATGCTTCCCTTTGGTCTGTGAATGTTTCCTCAGCCAGGATTAAGCCAGAAGGTTACCCAGTGTTTTGAAGGTCTCATGTTTGGACAACTCACCGCCAACACATAATGCTATTCCGTCGGCTTCAAAGGGACAGTGACAGTGGCAGTAGGGCCATCCTCCTCCCCACTGTGATGCTGGGGGCGGAGGGTGTTCTTCAGGCCCAGCTCAGCCTGGCACAAAAAAGTCAGCCCACGCAAAATCAGCTCTCTCTCCATCTCTCTTTCAAAAAAGAATGTTAGCTTCAGTGTTGCCATCTATAAAGCCCAACTCCTGCTTTCCCTTGGACCTTCCAGGAGCACAGGGTACCCACAAGAAAACTGGCCCGGCTGACGAGCCAGCTAAGAGACAGGCTGCTTGGGCCACAGCGGGTTGCAGTCACCACCTCCTCTTTATGAGAAGAGGATCCTAACCCAGAGATGAGGAAGGAATCCACAGGGCCTTCTCAGGGAGCCAGGGGAATCTCTTCAGGGATCTTGGAGAGCATGCAGGCTTCAGTGAGATGTAGTCAGGTTCTGGGATCCAGAGCCCGAGATGGCTCAGCCTCTACTGCCTCCTCCATCACCTGTTGCCCAAGGGGAGCAGCCTGAGGCTCCTGACAAGGCCAAGCTGCTAGGGATCCTCAGCTGGAGAGGAGGGAGCCGAGGCCCTGCAGCTGGGCTCAGCAGAGAGAGACCAGGGATGGGAAGGCTGGAGCCAAGCAGGCACTCGCAGCCTGAGAGGACCTCGGGGTGCTTCCCAGCACTCAGCGTGCTCCTTCCCCAGCAGCCTCTGAGTCAGTCATCTATTGCCCATGGAAGCAATCCACTTCCTTAGAATCTACCACTGCCACTGAATACTTAGAAGCTCACAGCCCTCTGGGTAAGGCTCTCCCGTGCTGCTACGGTCACATGTGGGTCAGACAGGTGACTCTGCTGATCACATCAGGCACGAGGACCTATGTGTGGGTGGCTTTTGGTGACTCTCAGACAACTGGGGAACTCAGTTCTGAGAACACATCTCAGCCTTCTACAGGAGTCTGCAAGCCAGAGCCACGTCAGCTGCAGCTTTAAGGATGAGTGGGAAGAATTCAGAGGAAGCTGGGGTGGAACAGCAGAGCCGCAAGGTGACAGGCTAGAGAGAACAGGACACAGGGACAGAACGTGGGAGAAACGGGAGGACAGGAGGCTGCGAAGGGCAGTGCCAGGTCCGGCTAGCCTTCGTAGAGCACGGCGTTGGGGGGGACACACCTTTCATCCCAGCATTCAGGAGGATCTCTGTGCAGTCAAGGCTAGCCTGGTCTACATAGTGAGCTCCAGGCCATCTGGGAATACATAGTGAGACCCTGTCTCAAAAAAGATGTGTGAGAGAGAGACAGCTCAGTGAGCAAAGTGCATGCCTTGCAAGTGTGAAGACCTGAGTTCGATTCCATGGTGTAAAGCTGGGCACAATGGTGCGGTTTTAAACTCAGCCTTGGAGGTGGAGACATGGAGATCTCTGGGATTCACTGACCAGCCAGCTCAGCCAGCTGGAGAGTTCTGGGGTAGGGAGAAACTTTGTCTCAAAAAAAGAAAAAAGAATGGTGCACGGCACCTGAGGAATGACACTCAAACTTATCACCTGACCTCTACCTAAGCACGCACGCATATGTACATGTACACATATGTGCACTTACACACACACACACACACACACACACAATCTCCTGCTGCTATTGCATGGGGTTGTCCAGAGTAGGGAATCTGGTACCCTGCACGTGGGGAAGGAGGTGGGTTTTATACTGGGGAGACAGATTCCCTGGTTGGATTGGGGGGGGGGGTCAGACACAGGATGTCACAGGCGTACCTAGCACACACGGTGTGCTGTTCTGACATTGCATGTGCATTGTCCCATTAACTTCAAGGATGCAGTGTGGAGCTTCCCTGTGCCACAGGTTAGGAAATGAGGTTCAGAGAGGTGAAGCAAGTGTCTCATTAACACCCAGCCAGTGATACACATGTGCACAGCCAAGCTGCCTTTCCTGCCTGGCTTTAGAAGGAGGGAGGTGCCATTTACTAAGGCAAAAAAAGTCTCAAGAAAGCAAGTAGGCTTGGGGTCACAGGGGGGACGTAGCTTCATTTCTGGTGCTGTGACCTTACAGCTCCAGGCTATCACCCCGAACTGCAGAGGAGTCACGGAGGAAGGGCCTGGGGCAGCCTGGGGCAGCCTGGGGCAGCCTGGAGCAGCCTGGGGCAGCTGGTCACATCCCCTCAATTTCTCCTGTCTTACGAAGTTCAGGACCCTCTGCTTAGGGATGGTGCTGCCCACAGTGGGCTGGATCGTCCCACCTCAAATAACATAATTAAAATAATACTCTCCCTACCCTAGGCCAACCCAGTGTAGTCAGTCCCTCACCAAGACTCTCTCCCCAGGTGAGTCTAGGTTGTCAAGTTGACAATTAAAGCTGATATATCACAGACAGCTCCCTTCGGAGTTAAATGGCCATGTGTGGAAGTGAGCTCAGAAAAGAGCAGTGGACCCGGGAAGACTGCATGGAGGAAGAGGGAAAAAAAACATAAAATCTGTAAGGAAGGAAGAGGTTCGGGGAGAGAGCACCCCACCTGAGCACAGCCTCCTGGACCCCGGCCCTGTGTGACAGTTGCTGCTCTTATTGTCTTGTTCTCATTTCCTGTGCTGCGATAAAATACCCCGAACAAGCAGTGTAAGGAAAGGAAGGAATATTGTAACTCACAGTTCCACGACCCAGTCCATCATGGCAGAGGAGTCCATGTGGCACGAGCTTGAAGCAGTTGGTTACATGGCATCCGCCAGGAAGCAGAGATCCATGAACGATGGTGGTCAGCTGCTTTCTCCATTTTATACAATCTAGGATCCCAGCCAAGGAATGGCCCCACCCACACCAGGCCAGTCTTCCCACCTCAATTAATGTCATCCAAATAATCTCTGACAGGGATGTCCAGAGGCCCATCTTCTAGGTGAGTCTAGGTCAGATCAAGGTGACAATTAACCCATCACAGTCCTCCTGAGGCCCTACTCTCCAGCCAATCCTCTGCCAAGCCGACACCCTGAGCTCCAACTCGAGTCTAAAACTCCTCCTACACCCAGGCTGAGCACAAAGAGGCTGTCCTTAAGTAAACAAGCAACCTCCCTTTAGAGGGAGCGGAGGGGATGCTAGCCTGCCAATTCTAGAGCAAGCGTCCCTCGAAAGCAGCTGAAGGCTTTCACTGCCCTGAGGTGACACTTGTCTCCCGAAGAAAGAAGAAGCACATTTCTACTTCTTGGAAAGAAGCACATGTCTGCTGCAGGCACCAAGGAAATGCTTTCTAGAAGGTTCCTGGTTGTACAGAGCTAGCAAAGGGGAGATGGCTTCAGAGCTTGAGTCTAGGTCAGATGGACCTACTTTTTGAGTTCATGCTCTGTTAAGAGTTATGACTCAACTTTCCCCTGTGTGGAATAAATCCAACAGCCCCTCACTGGTGAGTTCCAGGTCCTAGGGAGAGACTCTTGCATACAGTGGGTTACTTGGCTCCTGACTGGCTTATAGATCCTGTGAACTGCACAGGAATCATTTTTGCCTATGGTGTGGGAGCTAAGGACACCAAGTGAAGAACTGTTTATTTTAAGCATGTGTGGAGGGGAACATATACACATGTGTGTGCCCACGTGTGGAGGGGAACACGTACACATGTGTACGCCCACCTGTGGAAGCTGGAGCTCCACCGTGCTTTTTGTTTTTGTTTTTATGACATTACATGGTTTACTATTCGTAAACCATCAAAGTTTTGGCTCAGAATTAATGGTAGATAGATACTCCAACTAAGACTACACATGTACCAACAGCAACCATCATGACAGGGAGTTTGCCTTTTGTGCAAAACTTTGTTATTTATGTCTCTATATAATATGTATGTATACAGCAGACAAGAGTATAAAATCCAGTGAGGGGGGTCTTGTGCCCATTTAGGAGAGAGGGAGAGTTTTATCCCCTAGAGTTGAGGCCATAATAAAGGCACACAGGAAGTGGTGGGGAGGGCATCCAAATATACACAGGAAGTGGTGGGGAGGGCTTCCAAGTATACACAGGAAGTGGTGGGGAGGGCATCCAAGTATACACAGGAAGTGGTGGGGAGGGCATCCAAGTATACACAGGAAGTGGTGGGGAGGGCATCCAAGTATACACAGGAAGTGGTGGGGAGAGCATCCAAGTATACACAGGAAGTGGTGGGGAGAGCATCCAAGTATACACAGGAAGTGGTGGGGAGAGCATCCAAGTATACACAGGAAGTGGTGGGGAGAGCATCCAAGTATACACAGGAAGTGGTGGGGAGAGCATCCAAGTATACACAGGAAGTGGTGGGGAGAGCATCCAAGTATACACAGGAAGTGGTGGGGAGAGCATCCAAGTATACACAGGAAGTGGTGGGGAGAGCATCCAAGTATACACAGGAAGTGGTGGGGAGAGCATCCAAGTATACACAGGAAGTGGTGGGGAGAGCATCCAAGTATACACAGGAAGTGGTGGGGAGAGCATCCAAGTATACACAGGAAGTGGTGGGGAGAGCATCCAAGTATACACAGGAAGTGGTGGGGAGAGCATCCAAGTATACACAGGAAGTGGTGGGGAGAGCATCCAAGTATACACAGGAAGTGGTGGGGAGAGCATCCAAGTATACACAGGAAGTGGTGGGGAGAGCATCCAAGTATACACAGGAAGTGGTGGGGAGAGCATCCAAGTATACACAGGAAGTGGTGGGGAGAGCATCCAAGTATACACAGGAAGTGGTGGGGAGAGCATCCAAGTATACACAGGAAGTGGTGGGGAGAGCATCCAAGTATACACAGGAAGTGGTGGGGAGAGCATCCAAGTATACACAGGAAGTGGTGGGGAGAGCATCCAAGTATACACAGGAAGTGGTGGGGAGAGCATCCAAGTATACACAGGAAGTGGTGGGGAGAGCATCAAAGTATATACACAGGAAGTGGTGGGGAGGGCATCCAAGTATACACAGGAAGTGGTGGGGAGAGCATCCAAGTATATACAGGAAGTGGTGGGGAGAGCATCCAAGTATACACAGGAAAGTAGAAAGCATCCCACCTTTTATGAAACCACTGAAACCCCCAAAGGCATCCCAATTACCTGAAAGGACAGGCAACTCCCAAACCTCCCAGAAAGATGCTCAGCCTATAGGACCCTTGACCTCAAGCTGTACAAATCAGAGGCCTAAGGCAGGCTTCACCACACACCAGTCCATGGTGTCTTTCCTGTAGCAGAAAGCTTCAAGGTGCAGTTGCCATACTTCAATGGCCTCTGGGTTTGGAGGTCCTAGGACAAAGGTGTAGGGGTAAAAAGGGTTACTTGCTTTAGTTAACATCCAAGGCCTTTCCAATAGGGAAGAATAAAGATATCATTGAGGTGGTACAGGAGGGGAGGGAGGTCGTCTAGGCAGACAGTACCCAAGGACAAACGATCAATTCAGGTGTCAATTCTGTTCTCTTCATCTGCAGTCCATTCCCAGAGGGGCATGGCTGGAGCTCTTCTTGGTGTCTGAGATTGACCCTAGTTCCTTCAGAGGCAATGTTCTAATCTTCAGGAAGGCTTTGTCCACAGATCGGAAGATGAGACAGTACATGTGGAGAAGGGATTGTGGAGACCCAGTGGCCTGTTAGGAGTAGTGTGCTGTGCCTGATTCATATGGCCATAAAGAGATTGAAGAGCTGGAAGCCCCTGGAAGCAGTTGCCTGAGAGGCAAGGTTCAGAGCTAGACTCAAAGCAGTTACAGCCCCTGGGTTCAGGACCCCAAGAGTACTTTTCCATTTCGGTGCAAGGCAGTGGATGCAGCCCCAGCTGTGGTTAGCAGCTGGATTCCTTGTTTTTTATAGGGGCCTCCAATATGGCCTCAGTCACTGTATCCAATACATCAAGAATCACTGTGTCAAATTGGCTGTGTCCCCCAGGAGATCAGGTGCTCTCTGTTGCTTTGGGTCGTTTAGGGCACAAAGCTCAGTTATTTCAACAGGCCGGGTAGTCGAAGTGTCACCATGGCTGGACTGTTCCTCCTCCCCAAACAGCAGCATCCAGGCCTTTCAGCACCTTGTGTTTGCTGTTGCTGTTTAAAGATAGGATCTCTCCCTAGGACCTGGAACTCACCAACTGGTCTAGGCTGGCTGACAGTGAGTTCCAGGAATCCATTCGTTTTTGCCTGTCTCCATCTCCCCCCGCTCTCCCCCCTCCCCCCCCACCCCTGTGCTGGGATTATAGATGCCCGTCACCATACGTGGCTTCTTACTGAGGTTCTGAGGATTGAACTCAGGTCCTCATACTTCTATGGTAAACTCTGTACAAACCAAGCTGTCTTCCCTACCCAAGAATGGCTGGATTTTAATTTTGTTTATATTAGCCTTAATCTGAATCCTCTAAAGAGCAGATCATAAGGCCACCCCCATCTCCTTGCGTAATAGGTTTGGCCCTTGGATGCCCCCGTGTGGCCCTGTCTCAGGGTCTCCCCAGGCTCGTCCTGGGACCTTCTTCACTTGCTCTGACCCCACCCCTAGAGCGGGACATCAGTCAGATAATGCACAACCTCCTAGGTCAGAAAAGGAGTCTAGAAGGTCTCCTAGCTTCCAGAGGGAGCTGTATCAGTCAGTTATGGCATGAGACTGTGTAACAAACAGCCAACAGTCTTAAGGCAATCATTTGTCTCCACATGTACACGGCCTGGCTGGAGATAGCCTAGTCTGCTAGCTTGCCCGAGCTTGGCTCCAATTGGAGGTCCTGTGTTCCAGGTGTGTCATCTCTTTCTGGAGCTACCGGGATTCCCCCAGCATTCTCCTCATGAGGCCGTGGCACAGTAAAGGCCCTAACAAGTGCTGTCACCCAAAGACCTGTTGTCACCTTGCTCCTATTCTGTTGTCCAGACCAAGTCTGTGACTGAAGCCAAAGTCACGGAGGAAACAGACTCCACCCCTAAGGGAAGGTCCTGCAGGGCTGTGATGTGGAGGAAGAATGAGAGGCGCCACCAAGCACGGAGCCGTTGGCAGTGTTTCCAGCCCCAGTGGTTGAAGCTGTGGACAGTTTTGTACCTCCTCTAGGGCTCTGAGTGTTATCTGGCCATATTTTGGGGTGCTATGACTCAGGACAGGTAGATAGAAGTAAGGGGTGCTTCTAAACATTCCAGTGCCCAGAACAGCCTCCGTAGGCTAACTACGCGGGAGACTTGGATTCTTGTGATTCTTGCTGAGGTCTGTGATGGCAGCGGGAAGAGACTTCCGCGGCCCCCTCTGTCCTCACCACACTTCTAAGGACAGGTCTTATTCCTTCTGCCATTCTCTAGGGACGCCCACTAGACTGAGGTAAGAATTAGCCTGCCCTGGGTCCTGGCATGGTGGAAAAGCAGCAAGCCCCCCAAGATATCCTTGGCTAGTTGTGTGGCTTGGAGAAGAGGAGTCACTCCCAATGATTTGGAGGGATGACCAGGACCCCCAGTGACAACCACGGCTGTCATCTATGTGGAGAGGAGGTTGGCATGGAGCTGGAGAACTCAGAGCACACGGGAGGTCACTGAGGCTGCTGCTGTGGGCAGGCACCCTGTGTATACAGAGGCACCGAGGCCCTGGCAGGTGAGGGAGAGACCTGAGTTCTGGCTTGCCTCTTGGGAGCACCAACTGAACACAATAATTCACACCTAGTTGTCACTAGAGCTGAGGTTGGGGTGGGGCTGGAAATCATCAGAGGCCCCCATACCCCAGCAGGGACACTGTCCCTTCTTCCAGACACCCAAGAACACCATGCTGTCCATTAGACTTCAGGGTCACAGCCTCATGGGGTTCCCCCAAAAACCCAGTGACCAAGAATGTGGGCCATACACAGCAGACAGGAGCCAAGCCACTGCCTGTAGCAAATCACGCAACATCCTCCAGAACCTCAGCTGACCTGCAAGACGTTGACCCTGCATCCCAGGACTCTGGAGAGGACGCAACAGGGAGCACTGGGCCCTCTCTGTCCCACACTGCGGCCTCTCCTTGTCCATCTGCCTCCCTACTCTGATCCCAACCTCACTGCTCACTTTCTCTGTCTTCTTCAAGCCCATTGGATCTCTGTGGACACTTCATGTTCACCACCAATGTGCAAGCTTGTTGTGCTCAAAGGAACCTGCAGGCTCATGGTTCCTAAACGTAATTCCACAGAAACACCAGCTGTACCCAGACCACTGAGGGAGGCCCCTGGGGATGAACTTCCCAGGTCTGTTCTTTGGATGCCTGGGTGGATCTGCCGTGCCTCTCCCAGGAACCCGCCCTTGGAAGCCACCAGAGCCCTTGAATCTTCCCTGCTAACCCGACCTTCTCAGTCTCCTCCCTGCATTCCTCCCTGGGGCGATCCCAGCATCCGTGCTGCCTGCTCTCCCCCTCCATGGGTAGCTACCACGTCGTTCCCCCCACCCCCGCAAGCATTCCTTCCAGGCCGAGGAGTAAGATGCAGGACAGCTGGCAATCTGGCTGAGACACACAAAAGAGGAAGCCGCCACCCACAGCTTCCCAGCCTGAGTCAGTGCTGCGCAGGCGCATGTGTACGATGTGGCCCGGAGTCCCTGCCTCCGCAAGTGGATCCTGAGCCCACCCTGGCCTATCAACTCGAAACAGAAGAAGCTTTGAGAGAAACAAACTTTCCTCTGACCCTCATGGTCCCTCAGGCTTTCTTTGTGCTTCTGGCACTCACAGTCGCTGTGGTGGGCTGCCCTGTCCCTGAGCTCTTGGCCCAGGCCAATCGCAACCCTGCAAGTGAGGTGTGTGTACCAAGGAAGGTCTTCTGTTACCCTTTTCGCAGGTAGCCCTTGCTCTGGAATCAAATCATGTCTAGGTCTCTGCACTGGGACCTGCCAGGCTGCACCCTTACTCCCCACATAGCGCTGGGCTCCCCCTGACCTGCAGCTGGCTGTGGCCTCCCTCACTGGTTACTGCAGCTGGCTCCTTCCCTTCCAGCACACAGATGCTGACTGACAGAACAGATTGCATACCACCATCCCACCCTGGCGGAGTCTAAGCTCATCTAATCTCAGAAGCTAAGCAGGGTCAGTCCTGGATTGGTACTTGGATGGGAGACAGAACAGACTTCACAATTCAGCCTGGGGTTGTACCTGTGAGTCTATATCAGTGCCTGGGGACACCAAGGTTTGGCTGCCACCTATATGGGCATCAAAAATCCTCAAGTGTTCAAATTCCCATCAGCTCTGGTCTGGTGATATCAAGTGGGCACAAGAGGATGTTCCCTGTCCAGGCTGCTGCCATCGGAGAATGTGGACAGGGTTTGTGCACACGACCCCAGGTACTTCAGGAGTCACCTTGAGCCTACTGCCAGCATCAGGGGCACCAGGATTCTCACTGATGTGCTCAGCTTTTTGTTGCTCCTGCTGTGAGTTCCCACAAACCCTGTGTGGCTTAAACTGTCCCACCATCCTGAAGACCAGAAGTCTAGAATGTGTCTCATGAGGCTCAGGTAAGGTATCCACAGGGCCAGTCACTTTAAGAAGCCCCAGAAATACCATAATGTGCAAACCTACCATTTTTTTTAAAAAGTTATTATATTTGCTTTTTTTTTTTTTTTTCTTTTTGAGACAGGGTCTCCCTGTAGCCCCAGCTGTCCTGGAACTCACTCTGTAGACCAGGCTGGCCTTGAACTCACAAAGATCCACCTGCCTCTGCCTCCCGAGTGCTAGGATTAAAGGCATGTGCCACCACGCCCAGCTCTATTATTTGCTTTTTATGTGTATGAGTGTATTGCCTGAATATATGTAAATGCGCCTGTGTCATGCAGTGCCTAAGGAAGTCAGAAGAGTGTGTTGGATCCTCTGAAACTGGAGTTATGGATGGTTGTTAGCCACCATGCAGGTGCTGGGAACCAAACCCAGGTCCTCTGAAGAGCAGCCAGTGCTCTTAACTGCTGAGCCCCTGCGAACCTACCATTTTTTAATGAGAACAGCATTATTGACTAGTTTTTTATTTTATTTTATTTATTTCTGTATGTGTATGAATGTACTGTCTGCATGCAGGTTTGTGCACCCGTGCCGCACAATGCCGCAGAGGCCAGAAGAGGGCGTCGGACTCCCCCGGAACTGGAGTTCTCCTGGAACTGGAGTCCCGGACGGCTCTCGGCCACCATGTGGGCACTGGGGATCGAACCCAGGTCCTCTGCAAGAGCGGTCGGCACTCCCAACTGCTAGGCCATCTCTCCAGCCCCCATTGACTAGTTTTAATAGTTCAGTGTTGCTGTCCCAAAGTGCTGGGTTAAAATCCCACCTTTTCCTCTTCCCCAGTTGGCTATCCATTCTCTCTGAGAAGTCATTTCTTGTGTTGCTGAGGTTGCCTGCATCTTTGGCCTAGAGCCACTCTCTCACTCTTCAGACCTTCAGCATAGACTCTTACCTCTTTCACTGCTTTCTTGGTTCCTCTCTACCCTGCACAGTCCTGCAGATCTATCTAACACAGATTCTGTGTGCATGTTTGGCAAGCACTCTACCACTGAGCTACATCCCCAACCCTTGTTATTTTGAGACAGGATCTTACTATGCAGACCAAGCTGGTTTTGAACCTGTGATCCTCCTGCCTCAACCTTGTGAGTGCTGGGATCACAGGCTTGGCATCCCCCTTCCCACCACCTTTCTTATGACTTCATTCTTACTGTGGATTCATCTGTGTTCCCTCTTATAGGAACACTCTGTGTCTTTATGTGGACACAGAGCCCACCAGGGTAATTACGATAAGCTGCCCATCTCGATATCCTTGACTTGATCCTATCTGAAAAGCCCCCTTTGCCATAAACAAACATCTCTGGAATCTGGAGGTTGGGACAAGGACCTCAAGAGCCATTGCTCAGCCTCTCACACCAAACCCTATCACATAGGCTCTGTGCTTGGCAGTTTTGTATCCCAACTAATGGCATTCCTCTTAGGGAATCACACAAAGCAGAGGACATTGTTTCCTTCATTTACATACAAGGTGATAGGTTCTCAGAGAGGATGGGTAATTCAGTGAAGGAAGTGGCAAAGCTGGGATTTGAACTTACCACTTTGTGATTCCAAAGCTAAGATTTTAAAACTGCACAGTTTATCTACTGTTGGTAGGAATGTAAACTTGTACAACCGCTATGGAAAGCAGTGTGGAGAACCCTTGGAAGACTCGGAATGAATTTGCCACCTGACCCAGCCATACCACTTCTGGGTATGTACCCACAAGACTCATCTTACCGCAGAGATACATGCACAGCCATGTTTATTGCAGCTCTCTTCACAAGCAAATAGCTGGGACCAACCCAAGTGCCCCTCAACTGACGAGTGGATAGAGAAAATGTGGTACATCTACACAATGGAGTTCTATGCAGCAGTAAAGAAAGATGACATCATGAGCTTTGCAGGTAAATGGATGGAACTAGAAGACATCATGCTGAGTGAAGTAACACAGACCCAGAAAAACAAACAACGAATGATATCCCTCATCTGTGGATGCTAGTGCCAATTACCTAATTGTATGGCAAACTGAGCAACGTTAATGTGATCTGAAAACAACTGTTCTCTTATATTGTGAATCCCTTAAAAATAAATAAATAAAATAAAATAAAACAAAACTGCACAGTGGTATAGCTATCCTTGGAGTAATGAGGACCTCAGTTTGGATCCCCAGAACCCACATTAAAAAGCCTGGTATGTTAGTGAGCTCCTATACTCCTAGTACTGGGGAGGTAGAGACAGGGGGATCCTTATACTCCTAGTACTGGGGAGGTAGAGACAGGGGGATCCTTGGGGCTCCCTGGCCAGCCAAACCAGCCACATAGGCAAGTTCCAGGTTTAATGAGAGTCTCAGGAAATACGGTGGAGGGAGGAGCTGGCTCAGCAGGTGAAGAACTTGCTGTGCAAGGACGAGGACTTGAACTCAGATTCCCCTGTCCCCATGTGACTGCCAGCTGGGCATGGCAGCATTTCTAGGGCCCAAGAGGCAGAGACAGAGATCCCCAGAACAAGCCGGCCAGCTAGACTAGCTGAACCCATGATCCGGGATGCAAGCGAGATGCTCTGGCCAGATATGGAAGGTAGAGAGTGGTTGAGGAAGATGCCTGATGTCAATCCCTGGCTTCTGCATTGCACACATGCAAGTCCCTGTGCCCTCACACACACGCGTGAATCCATACACACACATGGAAAAAGGTGGAGACTTGATCAAGGAAGGCACACAAGGTCCATCTCTGATTCTGCATGCACACAGAAACATGTGCACACACAATTACAAAAGGAAACAGTGGGTGTCTATATTAGGGCATTTTGAGTCACCACCACCTCTTGTTTTCCTTCCTTCCTTTTAGACCCACAGGATTTGATTCCCACTGGTCGCATGAGGAGAGAAGCCAGAAGACACCCAGCACCCCAGTCCGGTCCATCACCTGGCCCCCAAGCGCGGCTCTGCTCCCAGGCCAACCTGCTCTCTGTATAAACATTCCCTGAGGCTCCTCTATGGGAGAAAACACCAGGAAAGAGGAGATCCCATCCGGGGTCCCATCACCAGCCTCTCACATCCAGTGTGGGAGGCCAGCCTCAGCTGGGTGGTCACTCTCGGGCCCAGAGGCACCCCGTCTTCCTTGTAGTCTGGGCTTCCAAATCTTTCCATCTCTGGATCAAATTCGGGGCCATGATTTATCGATTGTCATAAATGTTGCGTAACACACACTTTAGCCACGTGGTTCACTGGTCATTTAAACAAATCCCAGCCCTGGGACTGATGGAGCTCTTTGAAATGCTGAGCATAAGGTTGAGGGAAGCCATGTGGGGAAACTGGAGCCGTGTGGCCTCTCCAGGAGTGGCCAGCTCCTCGGCCACCAACCCCTACCTTCATACCACCCTGGAAGTTAATCTTGAAGAGGGTCTTACTAAGCCCCTCTCATGACTACAGATCCCCCAGTCTTCTCTTCGGTTCCTCCCAGGCAGGGAAGGGTGATTTGGGGGTTTGGAAAGCCACAGTTTTTGTTCTATTTCCTTTCCTGCTCTCAGGAAATACAGCTGCCTCTTGAATGACTTCACAGCTAGTGTGTGTGTGTGTGTGTGTGTGTGTGTGTCTGTCTGTCTGTCTGTCTGTCTGTCTGTGTCTGTGTACCGAAAGGTTTCCAAATAGGCCAGACAGCTCCACTCCCAGCAGGCTTTGGAGAGGCACCATCTGGGAGGCTGGGGACTGTCTTGTGAAGAGGAGTTTCCCTCTCTCCCTGACGTACAGTAAGTAGAAAGGGGGCTGTGGACGCAAGGGTGGGGCACCTCTGAGCACGTGCTGTGTCTTGCTCCGTGTATGACACCCAGCAGGGACTCAGTAAGTGCTCTACTTTGGATCTGGGTGTCCCTCCACAGCCTATGGGCTAGAGGTTGGGTGTGCAAGGTATGGTTAAACCTTCAGGAGGTGGGGCTTCGTAGGAGGAAGTAGGATGACTAGGGGAGCATCCTGGAAGGAGACATTGGGACCCCAGCCCCTTCCTCTCCCCGTCTCTGCTTCCCAGCCTCCACCAGGACGAGGCCAAGCTGCCAATGACTGAAACTGCTGGACTGTGAGTCAGAGCTGCCCTTTCCCCTTTCCGTTGTTTATCTGGTATTTGTCACAGCTGTGGAAAGCTGACTCACTCGGTGAGTGAGGCGGGCGCTCTTATCACAACGATGCTGGCTCTGAGGACAGGGATGCTGCTGCCCATCAAGGTCATGGAGGGAGAGATGTGGATGATGAGTAGACCTGAGAGCCGAGGCTTGGCCCTGCTCACCGCTGTTCTCTTGATGGCTAAGGGAGCACTCGGCTTGGGACAGGGTCTCAGTGAATATCTGTGGGATAAAAAGGAGGGGTGGACGATGGCGCTGCTGTGGGTGGCAGTGTTGAGGGCCTCATGCATGTGAAATCCCACCACGTGAGGTGGGTGGGGGTGACTTCCCCAGAGAATTGGATATAGCCTAGCGGTTAAGAGTGCCAAGCACTCTTACAGAGGACCCGGGTTCGATCCCCAGCACCCACATGGCCACTAAGAACTGTCTTTAACTCCAGTTTCAGGGGAATCTGACACCCTCTTCTGACCTCTATGGGACTGTACGACATGGGTGCACAAACCTACATGCAGACAGTACATTCATACACATACAAAAATAAATTAAATGAAAAAATTAAAAAAAGAGAATTGTATATAATGGGGCTATTGGGAGCCACGGGGCTTCCTTGAAAACACCAGAGCACTGCAGGGCCAGGCCCGGGGGCGGACTGGACATTGCCAGTGCCTGCTCTGGAGTCAGACGAACCCCATCCAAATTCTGACCTGAGCAAGTTGCCCAGACTCCTCAGTCTTTCATCCGTCATGAAATGATTAAGATGATCATGATACTGGCCTTGAGGGACGGGTGTGAGGACTGGCCAGCTCCTGCCATGTGAGCTCAGCACACGCTGTGGACAAGGCCACAGCTAGGTTAGAGTTCTACACATCAGGGCTGAGTCCTGGACTACCTCATAGTTTTTAAATATGCCCGTGGCTGGACCCTTCCAATGTAGTCAGTCTTAGCCAAGTGTGGGACCTCATGAAAATGTGACTGCCCATGACAGAGGCAAGGTGGGCCTTCCTGACAACACTGGCGAGGAGGCTCTGCTCGTGAGGGACAGGCTAACAGCAACAAGACAGGCCTGGCCCAAGCGTCCAGCAGCTCTGTTGGCTCGGGTGCATTTTTCTGTTCCCCAGGAGGACAGCAGATTTAGAGACCTGACTAGAAAACAGATCTCCATGGCTTCCAGTGCCTTCTGCTCCTCTCCACGTGGATGAGGGGCGGTCACTAAGCAGCTGGCAGGGCAGAGATGGACCAGGGGTCATGACCTGCCCTCATCAACACACCTGGTGCGTTCTCAAGTTCTCAATACTCAGGGTAGGGCCCCTTCTGCTCTGCTGAAGAAATCCCCACATCCATGTACCACAGGGAACAGAGGGGGGAACAGAGGCACGGAGAGGCCAAGGATTCCCTGAGGCCGTGGAGCAAGTTGGCAAGCCCAGGGTCTTCTGCACCTACCTAGAGGTCTGTTTCTAGTCCTATTCAAATCAGGTTTCCACACTCTGTGTTCAGTGCTGTCCCAGCCATTTTGAAGGAGAAGAAAGGAAGTGAGGTCATATGGCCCAAAGACAACACTGAGAAGGCTGGGTGCAAGTCTGAGCCTGATAAGCCCAACTCTGCCACCAGCCAGTCAGGTGGAGTGCAAGGTGGGGGCAGGGGCATCTTGTACATGTGACAGCTGAAAGTTCCTGGAGCTCCTGGGAGGGCTCTGTCCCAGGTGCTGAGGGGATGAGGGAACTGTGGGTGCTTCATACATCGCACCAGATGCTATGTGCACCCACCAGACCCCAGGAGGAGTGTAAAAGCCCAGATGAGTTAGGCGCTGAGTGAGGGCAGCCCAGGGCCACACGTCCTCTGTCTGGGTCCTAGAAGACATGACTCTGGAGTCTCTCAGAAGCAGTAGGTAGAGAAGTCCAGAGCTGACCTGGACAGCTCCCCAGGCTGTGAAGGAAGGAGAAGGAATCCAAGGAGACTGAAAAACCAAGAGCAACCCCCACCCCATAACTCCTGGAGAACAGAGGAGGAGCTGGGGTTCAAGGGTTTTCTAGGGCAGAGCAGCTGTCCAAGGTACTGAGAAAAAGTGATGAGCAGAAATGACCGAAGCCAGATGCAGGGGCGGGGGGCGGGGGTGTTACCCCTGGGTACACGTCTCCATAGAGCTGGTACCATGTTTACCATGGATGGTACAGAGAAGAAACTAGCTTAAAAAGGCTAATTTCTTGCTACCTCTTAAAAACAGATTCAAAGATGACTGGAGGGGGTCCTAGAACACAGGACTTTATCATCCACCACCCTACTTGATCTTAGGAGGAGTTTACAAGGAGGAGACCCTAAGATGAAGATCCTGTGTCTGCTGCTTCTTCTAAAAGCCCCCAGGGAGACAGAGGAGCAGAACAGGAAGTGAACAGGTATACCACTGGAAAGGCTCCTACAGGGGCTGCCCAGGCTACCCAGGTGAGAGAGTAGAGGAGACCTACGGTTCTCCCAAGCAGGGCTGGAAGAGCAGGGTCTTTGTGACAGCCCCCCAATATCTCCACCCGAGACTCCGGCAGGCAAGTGGAATGGGAGCAGGAGGGAAAGCCGGGCATGCTAAAAGACAGAATGGGCAGGCTTTCCCACACCAGAGTGCTGAGTGATTGAAAGAGGGCCTTACCATTGGCTAGCCCAATGGGATTCCTCTAATTCAAAACAGGAAGAGCAACATTCCAGAATGTTCTTCAGCAAGGAATATCTATAAGGCCAAGCCAGGGAATTTCGATTTTATCTCATGTGTCATTTGCACAGAGGGGTGAGGGCTAGAAAGAGCCACCAAAAAAATAAATATCCACAAGGGGCAAAGCTTCAGATTCATCTAATCCATCAGATATTACACAAGCTCCATGGGAAAAAAATGACATTTTAGTTGAACGAATAGAGGCTGAGGATTGGGCTCTTCCCAAAGTCACACAGCTCCCTGTTATAGGGTCAGGATTAGAACTTTAAACCAGCCAGGCTGCTGCACTCTCTACCACCCTGGGTCCTGACTGTAGGGAAACCGAGGCCTGGGACCCAAGCCAGCGCCTCACAAACCCCACTCTCTCAAGAATGTCAGCTACTTAAATAGCTCCGGTTATTTGGCTAAATTAATCCTCAGAGGAGCTGTGTAAATATAGACGAGCAGGCTCATGCACAGAGACGCATATATATTTAACATGTATGCAGGCTGCGTCGCCACGCTGATAAATAGCTGAAGGCAAGAAGGAGGATAGAAATGCCAGGGACTTCGTGCCGGGTGCCGTCGGAGGGTGCCAATGGCGGGGGAGTGTGGGAGGTCTGCTCCAGGGGGCCATCGGCTTGGGCTGGAAGGAGCTGTGGAATCTCACGAGGGAGAGAACACATTTCCCATCGCTTCCCCTGCGGGAGACCCCGTGCTTTGGCACTCGCATGATGCTGGGATGCTAAGCCCAGGTCCTTCCACGCCTCAGGGAAGTCACTCAACACGTGGAGCACTGATGTCCCCATCTGCACCTTTGTAATGATTATGTGAAGTCCAGGGCACACTGCGCTTGCCTGCCAAGTCGAGGGTGGAGCCAGTGACAGAAGGACAGCCTTGCTGGGGTGGGCGGAGGTGCATATCAGCAGCAAACCCTAGAGGCCCAGTGCCAACTCCCACCCATCCCATCACCCCACCCATGGAGAGGAAAAGCATTGCTGGGTTCTGTCTCTGAGGGAAAGACTCTCCCCCTGCAGGGGTGTACAGCAGGTGTGACCTAGGTGACCCAGTCTTGTTTCACTGAATTCTTGAAACTCACCTGCATGGGGACCTTGCTGTTTTTACCCCCATTGCAAGAGAAGCCTTTCTGAGGCCCAGAGAGGTGATGACATTTTCCCAAGGGCCCACAGCTAGTGCTAGAGAGATTATTCCCAGCCCCACCCACCATTAACTCTGGAGACTCACACTGTGCCTTTATTTGGAAACAAAGTCTTATGTGTGTATATGCGGGTGTACATGTATGTGCTTGTTCAACTATGTGCAAGTACACATGTGTAGTGTGTTCAGGTGTGCACGAATGTGCCTATATGTGAGTGTATGCCTGTGCACATATGCATTCTTAGGAACGCGCTCCACCTTGAGATCCAGACACCCACTTCTCTCCACTGCTGGGATCAAACGTGACGTGGGTGCTGGGAATGGAACTCCGATTTTTACATTTGCAAGGCAAGAACTTCACCCACTGAACTACCTCCCAGCCCTGCCAACAGGGACATGATGAGGAGAATAAGGTTAAAATGGGGTTATTGGAGTGAGCCCCATTCCAGCACCATGGCCAGTGTCCGTAGTAGAGGGAGGCGGTCAGACATAGAGGACAGGAACCAAGAGCAAGTGGCAGACTAAGGTGTGGGTATACATCTGGGAAAGCTGAGAAGGGCCAGCCAGCACCCACAAGCTACCAGGCGCCAGGAGAGAGGCTGGAGTGGGTTCATGGCCTTGGTGGGAGCCAGTCCTGCCCGGCCGCTGGCACCTCTCTCTCACACTCCTTCCTCCTGAAGGGTGGAACAGTCTTTCATCTTGTTTTGACTGAATTTGTAATGCTTTGTTCTAGATGCTTTTGGCCAATGAATCCAGCTGACTGTGTGTAGGGTGCTTCAGGGTGGGTGAGGGCTAGGGACTTCCATGCTGTCTATTGAGTCCTAAACCCTTTGGACCTCTGAGGAGAGGGGCCAGGTCCAGGAGGAAGAGCCACCTGCACCTCACAGGATTTGTTGCCTTGTCAGCTGCCTGGGCTGAAATGAGCTGGGCTGGATGCAGGGATGAAGAGGCACGGGGCTGGGTGAGCAAAGTCCAGGAGCCTCAGCGCCCATGCATGTTGCCATGGTAACTATGATCTTCCAAGAGCAAGCTGGAGGAGGCCGAGATTGGGAGGGATTTGGGGAGGACCAGGGTGTGAATGCAGGGGGTGGGGGGCTGGGCAGTGCCCCAGTCACACAGAGCCCTTCATTCTCTAACTTGAAACCATAGAGTAAAGCGGGACATGGGGTACATGTCTGTAATCTCAGCACTGGAGAGAGGCTGAGGCAAGAGAATCACCATGAGTTCAATGCCAGCTGGGCTACAAAGTGAGTTCTAGGCCAGCCTGGACTACAGTCTAAGACCCTGTCTCAAAACAACAACAAAAAGTTAGTTAACAGACAAAAATAAAAACCCACCATGGAAAGCCCAAGTCAGACAAAACCCCAGCATGGATGGGGTGGGGTGGGCAAGAAGCCCCAGCCCTAGCTGAGGAACTATTGGCTGGGAGAGAGAGTCAATTCTCTGTAGGAGACAGACACTGGGTAGGTTGACCAGACTCCAGGGGATAGACCCACATGCAAGAGCATTTGGGGAACATAAATTAAACTTGATAGACCTTTACAAAATAATAATAGAGGGCATGAGGCCAGGGGTCAGAGTAGTAAGGTGGGGTGGAGATGAAGGAGGGGTCGAAATATGATCAAATTATGAGCCGGACATGATGGCACACCCCTTTAATCCAACACTCAGGGGGCAGAAGCAGGTGGAGCTCTATGAGTTCAAGGCCAGCCTGGTCTATGTAGCAAGTTCCAAGCCAGCGGGGCTACAGGGAGACCCTGTCTCAAAACAAAAAAAATCAAAAGCAACAACAAAATATATTGTATGAAATCCTCAAATAATCAATAAGCATGCACATTATAAAACCCACAATAGCTCTTTAGTTGCGATATCTTTATCTCTTTTTTACAGATGTGGAAAGTGAGGCCCAGAGATGGGACTTTGAGTTGGTCGTACTGGAGGAGGAGAGGAAGTATGTGAGCTAATTTCTCCATCTCCACAGTCCCTGTCTTTCTTTCTGCTCCACCGGGCTGTGTCTGGGACTATGGAGAGTTACTGTGCAGCCTAGGAAGGGCCATTTGAGTTCCCAGGCTGCCTTAAAGGAAATGAACTGGAGAGTCAGAAAGCTTACTCCATATTTTTTAAATGTTTATTTAGTTGTGTGTCTGTCTATATAGCCAAGGCTAACCCTGAGCTCCTGATCCTCCTTTCAAGGACTCAGACTACAGGCACATACCACCATGCCTACCATCTTTCCTTCCGTATGTTGCTAAACCCAAGAGTTAGTGAGATGGCAGAACTCAGCTCCCCAACACCACCAGCCTTGTGCTAGTTTGCCACTGCCCATCAGTCAGACAGATGGAACTCAGCACCCAGATTCCCACAAGGGCCATGCCAGGCAGTGCTGTAGACACTGGGGTCACAGTGCACACATATGGCTAGACTGGAGACTATCCTGGAGTCACCAAAGCAGCTGACAGAGAGGCTGGTGCTAGGACAAAAACCATTGCCAGATCTTTCCATGAGGAAAGCCAGGCAGAAACATCTGCCCAGGCTGCCATGCCAGTGGCCCCAGCAGAAATTAGCAGTGGTGTGAATGCTGATGCTCCTCAGCTCTCGAGTACTGTCTACTGCAGCCGAGTGGCTGATGTGGGTGGGAAGCAGTGGACTTGATTCTGAGACCTCCACGAACTGAATTGTGACCTCCAGGCGGAATCACAGATCTGCTACCTTGTCACCCATCAGGAGATAACACAGAATTGGGGCTGCTCAGAAATGGGCTTGCTCTCCAGGTAGTGAGTTCCCTGATCTTGGAAGCATGTGAATGAAGCTGGAAGAGGTGTGACTTGCTGGTCACATCTAACAATGTGCCCAAACACTGGGGTGCCCTGTTGTTCTCTGTCAGTGATGGATTTTCTTCCCAAATATAGCCAGGACTGGGCCAGAAACAGGGTGAAGTCAACGGCACTGCATCATGCCACCCCCACTGTGACCTTTGTGCCTCTTGCATCTTCCAGCCAGAAGAGAGGAGGTGACCCACGCTCCCCCTTACAGGAGCCCCTGACCTGTAGTTGCTCTAGGTGAGATGGGTGGAATGGATCCACACATTTTGCCAACACACAACCAAGAAAGATCTTGGCAAAAATGGCACATCATTGTTCTAAAAACTATCCAGTAATAAATATGGGATTGATCAGCTTCCACACTTCTGTCCATACCATACACACTCTTGTACAGTTTAGGGCTTGTGAGAGACCTTGGATGTGGAGAAGTGGAAAGGGCATGGTGGTAATGAGCCTAATGAAGGAAGAGCCAAGCATGATGGGTAGTTCCAGGAGAGGGAGAGAGCATCCTGGGAGTGGGGAGGGGCTCTGAACATGCTGAGCCTATCAAGGAACAGTTTGGAGCTGTGACTCACAGGCAGGTTGTACCCAGGGCCCAGCCTTGGAGGCCTGCTGATGATATAAAAGCCGGGTTGGACCAGAGCTTTCTAGCGTCTTCCTTCTCTGCTCCTCCGAGGTGCTGACTCTCACTCTGCAGCTCCTCTCTGACACCTGGCCAAGCTCACCCTCGGGCCTTACTGTGTACTATGGTTGACATCTCCAGGGCAGACCTCAAGGCTGATTACTAAACCCATGTGTGGGCCTCAGAGGAGGATGGGTAAAAAGATAAAGTCAGAGACTTCCTGTAGAAGCTCAGCTTTGCCTTTGACAATTCCATTACAGCCAGCGAGAGCCACCTGTCCCTCCCTATAAAATGGAGACACAAACAGCATTCCGTCACACAGCTAGCAAGAATGTGGACTGGGCGTTGCAAGTACTGTCCATGAGTCTGATGGATTTTCCACTTTCTGTGTGTGTGTGTGTGTGTGTGCGTGCGTGTGTGCGTGCGTGCGTGCGTGCGTGTGTGTGTGTGTGTGTGTGTGTGGTATATGTTTACATGTTCATGTGCGTACATGAATGTGAGTGTGGAGGCCAGAAGACAACACTGAATGACCTCCTCAGTTGATCCCCGCCTTATGTTTTGTGACAGGGTCTCTCACCAGTTCATCTAGACTAGTTAGGCAGCAGGCTCCGAGGTCCACCTGCCTCCATACCCAGGCCCATGCATGAATCATAGGGGCGCCTCACCATGTCTGGCTTTCTCGTGACTCCCAGGGATCTGAGCACAGGTTCTCGTGCTTGTTAGATAAGTTCTTTATCCACTGGACCACCTTCTTGTTTCCACAAGTCTCACTTAAATTCCTCATGATAAACTGAATGAAGGTGGGTATTAGGATGATATGTCACCCATGAAAAGTGAGCGCCAGAGGCTCCGTTGCCCGCCCGAGGTCATGGAGCCAGTGCTCCTAAAGCATCCAACCCTGCACCTATGACATCAGATTACAGAGTCATCACCTGCCACAGTGACTAGTGTCAATGCCTCTTCCTCTTCCGCTGGGCCTTCCTCTTTGCCTTCTCCCTTGTCATTAGAACATTCTCATAATGAATACAAAAGAAGATAATGCCTCTGTCTTACATGACTGTGAGCTACCACAGGGTCCAGGCATCTGATAAATGCTACGGAGTTCGTGTTGAATGAATGAATGAATGAATGAATGACTCCATTGTGAATGAAAGAATGATGTAATGGTACCCCCACAGTGGACTCCAGGAAACAACTGTGGGGACCCAGTGCATTTCAATCCCCTGTGACTGCTTCTTGGGACCTGGTGGAGCACGCACCTAGAGATTCCTGCCCTTTCCTTGGCATCTCAGAAGAGTGTTACATGTATATTCTTGTTGCTGATGATGTTATTGTTTGAGAAAGGGGTCTCAGAAAGCCCAGGCTGTCATTAAACTCTCATCTATTCAAGACTGTCCTTGAACTCCTGATCCCTCTGCCTTTACCTTTAAGTGCTAGGATCACAGACATGTGCCACCGTGCTGCAGATATATATTTTTTCCAAGGCACACCCTCCCCATCTGGAAAATGGGACGATAAGTAGCAGGTCTCTTATGTTTTCCATAATTACATTTACTTAACACTTCTGATAAGTACTGTATACTGAATGTGACCTCTTTGTCCCCAGAAAGAGCATACTCAGGACTTTCCCACTGTCTTATTCTGGGTAACGAGGCCACTGCCAGCTGGCGGGGAAGCCCCAAATGCTCTCATCCCCACAGAGCAGAACAAATCCCCTGAGGGTATTGATTGAATCCATTACGGATGTACGAGACAACACGCCGGCTGGGAATAGGAGTCACCGCCCCTGTCCATTTCCACGCAGTAATAACGACGAGCCTTCGCTTTATGAAGTAGAATTTGTTACAGCCGATGAGCCGTAAAAATTGCCGGGAGGGGAAAAAAAGAAAGGGAAAAAAACTATAAATAAATTTGTAATTTTAACAGGGATTATCATGTAATTGAGAGGGGAAATCGGAAGCAAAGGCCAGCTCAGCCCTGACACTCTTGGCTTCAAGACAGAGTGGAGGCGCTGAAATGGAACCATTCTTGGAAGGCTCTGGAAGGAAAAAATTACTGGGCACACAGCCCTGGTAATAGACCCGAGGTTGAGCGAGGAACTCACCTGGTGACTGCTGAATACTCACCTGAGGAGTACAGGGGGGACATAACCACTGACCACTAGCAGGACACGCAGGCCACCATGATGATTTCCTGCAGGCTCCATCCATTTCTGCCTGGAAACCCCCCACCTGGCCATATGCTACGCAGACAGGAAGGCACCAGAGTGGGGCACAGTTGGGAGGGGAGCGGAGAGGCCACCTCCATGACTCAGGTCTGCATGAGTAAAGGCCTGAGCTAGTGCAGGGTCAGAGGACAGAGAGAAAAAGAAGTGTTGGGGGAGAAGGAGAGAGAGAGAGAGAGAGAGAGAGAGAGAGAGAGAGAGAGAGAGAGAGATTCTTCCACTCACCAGCTGAAGGGATTACACCAAAGGCCCAAAGAGCAATGGAGAAGGTTCCGACCTTACACCGTGTGAGCGGCAGGACGGTATCACCCAGGTGTCCTTAAACAGTGTGTGTCTCTGTGTGTGCATGTGTGTGTGTGTATGTACATGTGATGTGTGTATGTACATGTGTATGTGTGTGTCTGTACATGTGGTGTGTGTGTGTAAATGTGGTGTGTGTGTATGTATATGTAGTGTGTGTGTGAGTGTGTGTACATGTGGTGTATGTATGTGTGTATGTACATGTGGTATGTGTGTATGTATATGTGGTATGTGTGTGAGTGTGTGTACATGTGGTGTGTGTATGTGTGTATGTACATGTGGTGTATGTGTGTACATGTGGTGTGTATGTATATGTGGTATGTGTGTGTGTATGTACATGTGGGGTGTGTGTGTGTGTGTGTGTGTGTGTGTGTATGTATGTGCCTCCTGGGAGGCCAGACCTTGATGTTGTGTGTCTTCTTCATTTCAAGTCCTCTTTTTGAGGCAGGGTCAGTCACCGAACCTGGGGCTCACAGATTAGGCTAGACTGACTGCCTAGCAACCCCCAAGGATCCTCTCATCTCTAACTCCCCAGAGCTGAGGCATGCCACCACACCCAGATTTTTATGTGGGTGCTGGGGATCAAGCCCAGGTCTTGGTCCCCATGCTTGTGCAGCAAGCACATGATTGGACCCTGGCACCGTCTGCTTTATGCACTTTAGAATGGGGGGTTCTCAAGATTGGGTGCAGTTGAAATCACCAAGCCTCAGTTTTTCTTGTGTAAAGTAGAAATAAAACAATCCTCTCAGGCTGTTGTAAGGACTAAGAAGGGCCAAATTAGCCCACCTGACACACAGCAGATGCTCAGTAAATTCCAGGATCTTTCGCTGTGGCACCCTGAAGCATGTGGCCCAGGACAGTCTAGGCTGTCTTCAAAGCAGCCTGGAAAGAAATCACCTTTAAGCTGGGCCCAGGTACCACAGAGAAAAGGAGGTCCTGGGTGCAGCTCCAGGTGGCTGTGATAGGGGCTTCTAGAGGTTTCCAAAAGATGACTGGCTCCAAAGGAGGAGATGACTATTTCATGGTGAGCCAGAGGCCCGCAAGAGGTCAACATATGAGAGAAAGAAGGGTGCAGGTCCAGACCAGGATGATGCTCTGACTGGATCATGGATTTGGTCCTTGGCGAATGGGATTCTAGGCTGAAGCCCCCAGGACCCGAGGCAGCTGCAGACAGCTCCTCCCACACCGGACCTTAAGGCTGTCTGGGCGGGGCAGAAAATCCCTGCCACCCACCCCTTCATGCTGCTGTGCAGTCTGCATTCTTCATTCTTTGTTTATATTCCACTTATAAAATTTTGTTTTCCCTTCTCCAGAGCCCATGGTCCTTATAAGCAAGCACCCCGATATACAAAGATTAATGAAAACCGGTAAGTCCCCAGTTTCAAAGTCCAGACAAAGAAGAGGAAGGTGGGCCAGGGGTGGGAGGAGGCAGATTCTGTGAAATCTAGACTGTGCTAGCTCTGCTCTTCGGTCATGATCAATATGTTCCCCAAAGTGCCTTTTAAATTACTGTCGGAGGCAATGTGCCATATTTATGTATATACATGCTTAGAGGTGACACTCGGGAGAGATGCAGTTTCTATTATGAAATCATAATGTGCATTTATCTTCAGAAATAACACATTGAAATGTTAGAGTGAGAAAAGTTGAAAAGCAATCTGTCTATAAATAAAGAGCGCAGACATTCTGACATTTTACGATGTGGAGAAATTGCAGCGAGAACTTCTCCTCTGGACAGACCACCCCAGGGATCGTGTCCAAACTCCAGCTTCTTAGAAGATGGGGCTCTGAAGTCCAGAAGTCTCTTTGCTGGGAACCAGAGCTGAAGAAATGGAGCTGCTCCCTGACAGAGATGGGTTGGGTTGGGGTGGGTTGGGAGGCGTGGTGGGTGGGGAATGTGGCCAATCCAGGACTGGCTCAGAATACACTCTGGCAGTGGTATTTCTGGGCATGCTCAGAAGCAGGAATTGTTGACTGGAGGATACCTGTCCTTCCTGTCCCCTGAAATAGATGTGCTCAGGTGAATTCAGACCGGTGTCTTAGGGGTCCTTACACCTTGAAATCTCATACCAGATGGTATCCTGGATCAGTAGCTGCAGCTCCAGAGTAAACTTGACCTAAACTTACGATCCAGACAGATTCTTTTTTCTTTTTTATCTTTTCTTGTTGCTTTTTTTTTTTTTTTTGAGACAGGGTCTTTCTCTGTAACCTAGGCTAGTTGGGAATTCACTATGTAGCTCAAGCTGGTGTCAAAATCATCACAATCCTTCTGCCTCAGCTTCCCAAGTACCAGGATCAAGGTATGCGCTACATACTCAGCCAGGCAACAAATTCTGCAAGGACAAGTAGATTGAAATGCTGAGAAGAGATGCTTGTGGTGGCAGGAGCAGGGCATGGGGACAGGGAGGGATGCTGTCACCTGGACTGCGTGTGACCCAGAAGGCAGTAGGGCACCAGGCTGTTCACAGGAATTTTCCTGCCATCTGGGTATGGGTACTTATTTATTTACTTAGTTCGTCACCTCTTCTGCAGTGACTCCTGAGTAGTTTCTACTAAGTTCAGGGTGGTAAGGGATAGGAGACAGACCCTCTTCCTTCTCCCAGGGAACTTCTGGTGTGCCGGACAGACACAAAATGCATGATTACTAGGAAGAGAGGGATGTTAAATGTGTTATGGGACTCTATGGGCCTGAGGAAGTCTAATTGGCTGGGGAACAAGGCAAGGTTTCCTAAGGGAACTGACTGGAAGGATGAGCAGGAAAAAGCTGGGCCCCCAAAGCTATGCCAGATACAGAGTCCAGGCAGAGTGAGCAGAGGTCCCAGTGTGTGACCAGCAGGCTACAAGAGGCATTCCGAGCCTGAGGAGAAAACCGATGTGGAACTTCTTGTCAAAGAGTGGCTGCCTCTGCACCTTCATCACACAGATGACCACCACACACACATCCTCACGGCCTACATGATGTTCACACATACCCAGCACACCAGGGTTCCTATGGACCAGACATCCTGCCTAGACCTACCTGCCTCCAGGTCCTGTGA
The DNA here is from genome assembly GCA_009823505.1 of Rhizomys pruinosus. Lineage (NCBI taxonomy): Eukaryota > Metazoa > Chordata > Mammalia > Rodentia > Spalacidae > Rhizomys > Rhizomys pruinosus. The sequence continues at coordinate 811,081 of VZQC01014125.1, read as the reverse complement.
TGACCCCAATACCATGTGCTCAGCATAAGAGGGAACTCAGAATCCTGGGGCTGGAGATGTGGTTCAGCAGTTAAGAGCACTGGCTGTTCTTCCAGAGGACTCGGGTTCGATTCCCAGCACTCACATGACAGCTAACAACCATCTGTAACTCCAGTTTCAGGGGAATCCCATGACTTTTTAACCTCTGAGGGCACTGCACAACACAGGTGCACTTACACACAGGCAGGCAATACACTCATACACACAAAAATACAAAACAATGAAACTTTTTTAAAAAGAGGGGACTCAGCATCCTTCAAATATAAATAACCACAATCTCAGATGAGGTGCTCTAACTTTCTATAAAAATGGGCATTGAGGGCAGACCCAAGTTCAACACCAAAGGTGTTACCCACAGCAGGGTGACCCCCAGCTGTCCTCACAGCCCTCTTCCTATACAACAAACAAGGCGGGTGGACTGATCTTCCCCCAAAGGGTGCCAAGCTGTGTCCGCTGTGCTGCAATGCTGAAGCACTCATCACCACGGGCTAGACGTGAAGGGACTCCCACCACCACTGTTACTGTAGCCACTGAGTGGACAGGGCTCCGCCTCCCTCAGCTTCAGGCACTCCATTGATAAAGTCTGGATCTTTGTATCTGGGCTTGGGGCCTTCCTCTATCCCCCTTGGGGTTCCCCATTGACTATCAGAGGGCAAACATGATGTCTGCAGTCTCCAGCAGTAGAAGCAGTGAAATCCCATGTGGACATGGATAGATGTCAGCTCTGTGCTTGGGAGAATCACTCCACCACTGTGGGAAAGCAAGGGACAGTGGCGGTTCCTCAGATCACGATGAGGGTGACAGGAAGCATTCCAGGGAGCCACTGACTGTGACATCACTTGTTACTGATACTTTTCTTCCTAGTCTCTTAAAAGACCAACATACAAGGAAACTGCATTTCCTGAGACAGTGTGACAGCCCAGGGCAGCACCACCTGTTACTGTCACAGGACTCCCGCTTCCTGTGTGCCAGGGTCTGCAAAAAATTCATACATTAATTCCCAGCAGCCCTATGGGTAGATGCTATGATCCCATTTCCCAGGTGGTAAGACTAAGATCTCTACAAGTTTCAGTCCCATCCCATCCCAGCTCCGAGCCAGGGTCCTCTCTCCCTTCACAGCATCCCTGGGTAGAGTAGAGGGACAAGGTTTTGAGAAGATAGGGTTCTGTATCTACCTCCTGTGACTGGAATCTTAGAGGGAGGGGGAAAGAGGGCAGATGTGCTTAGGAGAAAGCCATTTGTCAGCCTACAAGGCCCTATGGACCCTGGCGAGCCATGTAGCCTACACACAATGCTCCTAAGAAGAGGGTGTTTGGATGTGTAAGCCATGCCTCTTACAGCACCCTTCTGGGAACAGTGGAGGAGAAATCACTGGTTTGTTTGAAGGGTGTATTCTTGGAGCATTGGGATTTCGGGGGGAGCTACTGAGAGAACGGCAACAAAGGGCCAAGGGGCACGTGGCCAAGGGCCAACCAAGATCAGCACGTCTTGTATCAGGAGAGGTGAGGCTGGCCTCTGAACATAGCATGGACTATGGTCTCCCAACTCTGAAGCCCGAGAGTTAAGGTGACGTCAACATTTCATCAAGATGGAGAAGCTGGATACTTGTCAAAAGTGAGAAGCAGATTATTGAAGGGGCAGGTAAGGCAGCCCTGAAGAGGGCTCAAGAGGAAGAAACCTTGACCTCCAGGGCCTGACTCTGCCAATACTGAACATGCGGAGAGGAGGCTGATGTCATACCCACCTGGTGATGTTGTTCCCATCCACAAACACTGCCAGTTCCTCAGCCCAGGGAGCCTCAAGGCCCTTGGTTCTAAGTGCTCCACCCTGGGCCACCCTTGGCTCCCATTTAGGGAGCCCACGGTAAGCCCAGACCTGGACCACTGCACATCCAATGAGTTTTATCCTCCCAGGAGGGGTGAGAATAGTCATCCCCAACTACAAGTGTGTAAAGGGATGCTGAAGAATGCATGTGGTCCACCTGGGGTCCCCGGAAGCCCCTTTCCTGGTCATGGCTGAATCGGCCTTACCCTCTCCCCCCTTGTTTTCCCCTGGCCCACCCAGCCTGCAGGGGCAGCCACAGAGCTCCGCCTCTTGTCGCTCCTGTTGGAGAGGACGCTGCTGCTTTGGCCCCGCGTGCTCTTTTTCTTTTCATCTTCGTTTTATGAGGATTACTTTACGACCAAGGATTTCGCCTCTTTCTTCACAACAGCCGTGCAGCCAGTGGGCCTTGTGTTTACGAGGGCTTCAGGAGGGTTCACAGGAGGGTTTATGAGCTTGCATCCCTGGTCCTTCCTGCTGGCTCTGCCCAGTCTAAGGCGGTGCCCTGCAGGGAGCTGAAGAATCCATGGGCCTGTGGGGATCCCGCCACTGTCTTTCTTGAGTCTTGAGCTATTCCAAGTCCCCTGTAAATGTCCTGGGACCAAGAGACCAGAAGAGATGAGATGCCCACTCCTATGTGTTTCTGTCCTCCCTGTAGGACTTAGTTTTGTCACCTGCAAAATGAGTGTATTGGGGTATCTTCTCTGAAGTGTCATTGTGAAAATTCACATTCCATGTAGAATATAAAATTCAATAGCCCCTTTATCCATAGAGGATTGGTCCCAGACCCCAGTGGAAACCCCATGTAGACAGTATCAATGCTCATTTATATTGTGTTTCTTCTTATTGCCTCAGTGCCATAGCACTGCCACAAAAGGCCCAGAATTAACTTGTCTCTGTGTGTTAGGTGTCCCCCTCCCCACTTTCTATCAGTGCCTTGCCGTCACAGTCATTATTTAAAAAAATAAGGTCTTAGCAGGGCCTGGTGGCACATGCCTTTAATCCTAGCACTTGGGAGGCAGAGGCAGGTGGATCTTTGTGAGTTCAAGGCCAGCCTGGTCTACAGAGCGAGTTCCAGAACAGCTGGGGCAGCAGGGAGACCCTGTCTCAAAAAGACCAAAAAAAAAAAAAAATAAAAAAAAACAAGTTCCCTTTGAATGTAATGTTGGTGGAACAAGATAGTTGATCTAGTAACCAAAATGGCATCTCAGTGACCAGCAGGCAGGTGGTGCATACAGTGTGGCAGAAAGAGGATTCATGTTCCAGGCAGCTTGGAGCCACACAAAATTCCATCTCAATGCTCAGAACGATGTGTGACTTAAAGCTTGTGAGTTGCTGGATTCTGGGATTTTCCATTTCATATGTGCAGACCCCAGGTGGCCTCATTCTGATCTTAGAACTTTCCAGGATTCATTAACAGTAGCAATGGACATTCTTTTTTTTTCTATTACTTCTTTATTTTTTTTTCATTTTTTAACAATATGTAATAATTTATGAGTACAAGCATCCTTCATGTAAAACCAATTTGCAAGCAGTTGTGCCCAAACCTACACAGCCCAAGGGTCCCACTATCCAGCTGGGGGGCTTGTATGTTCAATCAAGTTGATCAAATAAGTGTCCAGACTATATTGCTGTAGTTTCACCATTCACTCCAATCACAGCCCTTACATTCTACCACGCCCCCTCTTCTGCAGATTGTTCCCTAGGCTTAGAAAAGGGGAACAGGTGGATGAAAAGCAAAACAGTCTACTTTCTCTGGAGCTGTTGTTTTGGACTCTGGTCAATTTTGGCTGTTTCCTTTCATGGGCTGACGGGACATTCTTGAATGCCTGGGGTGATGCCAGGCCCCACTCCCTGGAACACCTCACTCCTTTCAGTACCCCTGAGAAGGTAGCATTAAATGACGAAAGTGAGGCTGCAGGGACAGTTCTGCATCCTGGCTTCTAGCAAGGTCCACTTAGTCCCTGGAAAGCCACACAGTACTGTCCAGGGACTGGAATCCAGGGCCCTAAGAGCAAGTCTGGACTTCATTGTACAAGTCATCCTTGGGTAAGGTCATTCACCCCATAGTGTTTTGACTTAAGAGCATTGGCCAGGAGTGGGCGTGTGCCAAAGCAGGGCCTTCTCTGCTCAGACATAGGAAGGACTTACAGGTATGCTGAAGCAGCGAAAAAACACAGGCAAGCATGCTTCAAAACCTCCCCCTCCTCCTGGGATTTTCTGAAAGAACGGCTGATTTCCAGGGGGGCCACATGGAGACAGACATTGAAACAGCCGCCCTCGGAGCCCTTTCTGCCTGGGCCAAAAACAAGAGCTCCTGCTGCTGAGCGAGTGCGAGATAACAGTGTACTGGGACGGTCCCGCCTCCTGCAGCCCCTTGCTCCCCTCCCAGACTCCCGGATCCTCATAGCTATTTATCGGGCAGCGATGCAGTGCGGATCCGCAGCTTGTCTGCCAGCAGGAACGGAATGTAGCACTGCGGCTGTGTATCCTGCTAAGAGATATTTAATAAATATGCAAATCGCTGCCTCTACCTCCTCAGGCAGGTGAGGAGGGAGAGACGCTGGAGTTAAGTATTAAATCTGTTTGGTGCAAGCGTTTAACGCAGAGGCAGGGACTGGAGCCGAACTTCCTGGGAAGGCTTCCATCTGGCTTTCAAGCGCCTGGCCTTGGAGGGTGGAAGAGAGGCAGTCTGAGAGGAAGGAGACTTGAGGATGGGATTTGATAGAAGAGCGTAGAGGGGCCATTTCATTTAAGGAGTCTGAGAAAGATGTTGGAAGCCAGGAAGAATTTGTGCGTCTGTGCCCCAACCCCTGTTACTGCACCAGCAATTGGTGGATTCCCCCATGGGTACCACCCACCACGTACAGCTCCTTTACCCTGCAGACCTCATCCCTCCCACCTGCTCTTGCACCCGACCTCCCATTCATCCGTTCCCTAACTTGATCCCTCTTCCTCCTTCATGGAGCCGTCACCCTAACTGAGCCTCTGCTCACTCATTCATAATCCATCCGTCTATCTTCCCACCAAACTACTAAGCTGGCTGCCAACCATGCATCTATGCCATTCTCCACCTGCTTTTTTGCCTTTCTTTTAATCATCCGTCCATACGCCCATCTGTTGTCCATTCCTCCACCACCTGTGTATTCTTCAACCCATCTGTTCTTCTACCCATCCATACATTTGTCCATCCATCAATCCACCCACCCATTTATTCATATACCCATCTGTCCATTCATCTGCCTGTTTGTCCATCCATCCATCTGGCCATCCATTCACTGCAGCCAAAGTTTGTCAACACCTACTCCGCTGCACATTAATTGGAGCCATTGCACTAAAGGTGCCTCAATTCATCATTCCATCTGTCTCTCCATCCATTTATCCCTCCATCTACTTGTCCATTCATCCATCCACCAATCCATTTGTCCATCAATCTGTCATTCCATCTGTCTCTCCATTCATCCATCCTTTCATCCATCTAATGATCCAACTATCCATCCTTCACCCACCAATCCATCCATCCATCCATCCACCTGTACATCTATCCATTATTCCATCTGTCTATCCATTCAACCACTGGTCCATCCATTCATCCATCCATCTATTTGTCCATCAATGTACCATTCCATTGTCTCTCCGTTCATCCATTCCTTTATCTACCCATCCATCTACTTATTCATTTATCCACCCACCTGTCCATCCATCCATTTGTGTATCTATTCATCTCCATGTCTATGCATCTGTTCATCCATCCATTTGTCATCTATCCACCAATCCCATCCATCCATCCTTCATCCACCCATTGACCCATGGACTATTCCTATCTGAAAAACCCTGCTCTAGGCACAGAGAATGAAGAAATGATTTGAAAGTCCCTTCCCTTGTGCCCCTCTTTGCATGTCTGAGGAGATCAAAACAGGGGAGCAGAGGCTCAACACACTCTTGCTGCCTGTTGCTTGGGGGAAGGTCTTATCCAAGATATTCTTCCATCTAGAGGACCAGGAAACGTTTTTGCATAGGTGGGCTGTCAGATAGAATGGTATGGCTAGCTTAGGCTACAGCCTTGTTCCAAAATCAGCTCAGCTTAGGGCACAAGTATGACCTGAATAAATAGATCTAAGGTAAAGAGATGTGCAGCCCTGGAGGATGACCAGGCACAGGTGGGTGGTGGGGGGCAGGCATGGAAGCTTGGGGTGGCTAGGGCTGGTAGAGGAGCCAGCAAAATACTGACCTACATGTGGCATGCACACCTTCCTGGCATTTGGACCGTGGCTCAGAGGAGAGTCTGTCTTTCTGTTCTGGCATCCAGGCCTGGCTGACTGCTGAGCTGAGCTGAGCAGAACTTGCTGAGCTGAGAGGGGAGTCTTCTGCCTACTCAGCCATTGCTTCGTTCCTGTTGGGCCCTGGCTCAACTTTGCAAGTCAACACACAGTCTGCTGAGTGGCTTAGCTGGAAGAGCACTGGTTTGGGAGTCTGGCAGACTTCCTCCCCTCTTAAAGTTCAGGGGCTGCTGTTTAGGGGCAAACTTCTTTTCATTATTCCTTTGATAAGGGAAGGATATGCCCCCATGGTGAAAGCACGTCTTGGGTACTCTCCTGATGCAAGAAGCCCTCTGGCGGGTTTGCCTGCTATTCTGTAGGCCGTCTGTACTTCCTTCCTCCTTTCTTCCTGCCTCAACTGGAAGCAACGGCCCCTCCTGGTGAGTCTCAGGGGCCTCACTTATTCACTGCAATTCATTCATACATCTCATGCCAGGAGAGGAGATCTCCCCTGCCCAGTGACAATGACACTTTCACCTCTCATCCCCCTCTCTAGGGTATAGATGCTGAAATTTCCTTCTAGTACTTTCTCCTCAAAGCCCTCATTCCCTCTCTTCCTCCTACCCTGCAAGCTGAAATGGAATTATACACACATACACACACACACACACACACACACACACACACACACACATATATATATATATATATATATATATATATATATATATTGCCATGGTCTGCCTGAGACTGTCTCCCCAGGAATCATGGGTAATCTCCAATGCAAATATCCTATGCAAATGCGGCTGCTAGTTATAAAGAGGAGGAAGCCTGAGGCAGATGCAGTTGAGGGTTGTAACTGGAGTCTCTTTGGAGCCTTGATTTAAACATTCATCAGACCCTGGTGGCTCTCTAGAGTGAGCCGGAGCCACTCCTGCACTGGGCTGTGGTTTCACAGTATCTGTGTCAACAAGTACAGGCGGGTTGCCTTCCCAGGACACCTGGAGCGGGTTTTTAGTTTTTTATTTCAACCTCTTAGTTCTTAACCACCAGATATTTGTCCTGCAGGGACATGTGCCAGTGGCCGAAGATATTTTGATTGTCATAACTTAATGGGTGTCATTCACATCTGGTGGGCGAAGGCCAGAGATCTTGCTAGATGCCCTTACAACACACAGAACGGCCCTCAGAATTAGTGGGCCCAAGCTGTCAGAGTGCTGGGGCTGGAGGCCCCGGATAAACCCCATTCCCTTTTGGATCCTTTCTGGGCCCCATGGGAGGAAGGGCAGGTGGAAGACCAGTTAGTTCAAGGTCAGTTGTTATCCTCACCTTGAAAAGAGTAGAATTAGTGAACTCCAGCGCCCGCCTCACTCCCTCCCACGGTCCGGGTGCTGCCCAACCTCCCTCTTCCTGCTCCAGTTGTACTGTGTTCCACCCCTGTCTCTTCCCAGCCCCCACCACAGCCCACTCTAACATTCCTGATCTATGTCCCCAGACATGGAAGCTTCCTGTGAAATATACACTGTTGCTTATCCGTGGATGTGTTTTAATTTACATAAACTGTATTGGGCTATAGATCTCATTGTGTGGCTTAATGTTTTTCTTCACTCAATGCTGTGTTTTCAGATCTACCTGTGCTGTGTGCCATAAATCTCCTCCCGTGACTCTGCTGCAGAGCTTTCTGAGATTCATCCTGCCCTAGTGGACGCCAGGTGACCCCACGCCCCCGCACCTGGGCGTCTGAGGGACCCTCTCCTGTGGCTTCCCGAGTCTCCCGGGAGCAGGGTTGGAGAGCATGCATGGCAACCTTCATTTCTCTAACACCGCCTGGTTTCTTGCAGAACACCGTCGTTCCCACGTAGCTGTCAACCCAAGGCACGATCCAGCTCTCTAACTTTTCCCAAGGTGCTTGGTGTGAAGTGGCACAATGTTGCTGCTTTAATTTAAGGAAGGAAAGTGGCATTTTCAGAAGCGTTTTCTATAGGATCTAGACTAGGAGGTGTCTCAGAAGTGTGCTTGCTGGGGACGGATTGCTGTGAGATATCCTTCCAAAGCAGGAGAAGGCTGGGGAGCTCTGGCTGCTCACCGGACCATCAGGCGAACAGCAAGTGTTCCCTGGTGGCTTTGGAGAGCCTGTGCTTTGCCGATCCTCGGGACAGGGTAGTAAACAATAGAGACACATTTCCTTTCCCGGTGGGATTTCAGGAGGAGCAGGGCGAGCATAAACTAGCCCAGATGTCGCCTATTAAATAGAGGTAGACTAACGCGACCAAGATTTGAAGGAGGTTGAGGGAGAATGGTGGGGTGGGGGTGGGGCGGATGAGGAGAATCCCTCAGCAAGAAACTAGGACCTGAGACGTGGCAAGAATTTCACCAGGGTCAGGCCAAGCAAGACACCTGACTTCTCAAAAGCCTTGGTCTCTCATGTGTGACTGAGACAGCGCACATGGCCTTTGCAGAACATGTACTTAGTGTGTCATATGCATGTGGCCAGACACTATGTGAAGAGCTGGGAAGACAAACCACAGATGCCAGGGGCCTGCTGTCAGGGGCGATGTGGCCACACTCAGGGTCTCTGATGGGTTAGAAGGTAAAGCCTGCTAATGGACCATAAAGGGGTAGGGCAGTGAGGACAGACGGAAGGACGGGATCCAAGTGGAGCTGAGACATAGCCAGACCCCAGGTAACCAGAGGATTAGACCTGCCTGACGGGGGCGCAACCCTGGAGGGAACCCTAGAGGTGGTGGTACCAGAGGACTAGGGAGTATTATAACCTCTTCCCTTGGCCAAGGGACCCCTCCACAAAGCTGGGTGCTCACGCCAAGTAGACTTGCAGGGAGCAGTGAGAGGAGAGGCTTGGACCAGCAGGCGGACCACGGGTCCTTCTTCCTCCAGTACACCACAGAGCTCCCTGGGATGAGGTGGAATTTTCTCCTTGGCTGAAGCTCCCAGTCCCTGGGGATCAGAGATTCTCTTACACCCCTTTATCAGCCCACGAGGTCCTCGTGGCTAGAATCTCCCCCATCAGATCTGGGGGCTATGTGAGCTCAGGGCTTCCCTTCTCCATCAGACCAGGTGCTTCCTGTAGGCAGCTTCTCTTTCTCTCTTCTCTGGACTTCCTCTACTGTGCAGGGCACCCTGGCTGAGTGCCAGCCAGTGTGGCACTCCCCCTCCAAGCAGGTCCAGGGAGGGAGGGCAGATATGAACATGTAACCTCAAAAATTCCTTTTTTGGTTGGGGGCAGGTTAAAACAAGTCTGTCACTGTTGCTCAGGATGGTCTGGAACTCAGATCTGAGACCCACTTGTCTCGGTCTCCTAAGTGCTGAGATTGCACATCTGAGCGCCTGCGCTGTCCCCTCTGGTCCTGTTCCTTCCCTGAGCCTTCGGCCACAGAGAGCATCTTTTTTCTTTCTGTTTTGAGAGGAACTAATGGCCAAGATCTGGGAGGTCAGTTCCCCACAGAGAGCCCTGAGCAGCAGCCTAGTGGACAACAGCTGGCCAGGCCCATCCTGCCTCTACTTCTCTCCTCTGGGTGCCCATCAGGAGTGCTGCAGGAGAGAGGGAGGCCTCTCTCCAGGACTGACATCACCATCACCCCATCCTTTTCCCTCTCTGACTCTCTCAGACTCCCATGCACGTTGAGCCTTGCCGCCCCTACCAGCCGCAGCTCATTCATCAGTTGGTCTACTACTCTATCTGCAAGCTTATGGCACAGGAGCCTGGGGCCATTAGACTTTAAAGTCTATATACAGTGTGTTTAGCAATGTGCGCTTCTTTTTAATACCAGCAAACTGTATTTCCAGGGAGAGTGGCTGGAGTCACAGAGAGGAAATAAAGAAGCAACTACTCAAGAAAAGATGGCAGCTGTGAGGAGGGGAACGAGGGGACACTGGCTTCCAAGAGCGGGAGCAAGGGACCGGTTTTGTGGCAAACTGGGTTCAACCAGTGGGCAGAGGTGGGGGGATCATCTCTTTTGATTCCCAAATGAAAGCAGGAGGGGGCAATGAAAATTCTGAGCCTGTAGCAGGGCTGTGCTTAGAATAAAATTAACCTGAAGACACATGCCTGTTATTCTAGTTACTGGGGAGGCTGGGGCAGGAGGATTTCAAGTTCAAGGTTTGCCTGGGTTACAGAGTGGGTTTTAGGACCATGTAGCCAATGGGGTGAGATCCTGTCTCAAAATAAAATGCAAATGGAGAAGTGGAGGTGTAGCTCCATGGTCGAGTGCTGGCCTAGCATGTGAAGGGGCCATAGGGAGACACCAATACTACAGGAAGAAGATTTGAGAGCATTTGGCTAATATGAAATATAAACTAAAACAAGCCCCCCCCCAGGCCCTGTCCTCAGCTGTTCACAGTTGTTTAATGGATCTGATCAGACAACAGTGTGGTGGGGGGGCAGGATGGCTCAACATCCTCTCAGATTAGAATGTGGATATGGGCAGACTGTGGGTCAGAGGCCAGGTGATAGTCTTTACTGTCTTCCCTCAAAAAAGAACCCAAAATAGAGGATTTTCCAGTGATTTCATAGCATCTTCCCTAAGTAGAATTTGGGGAATCTAGAATAGTTGAGTAGAAAAAATAAAGCAGGATGAATATATAAAGTTCACATGTATATCCTAGATAATATTTGGTCATATGTTATTTGAAACACACTTATGTCATAGAACTATGAAATTTTAAAATCTGAAATTCCAGTTTAACCAGTACCCTATTTTTTTTTTAATCTGGCCCAGAACAAGATAAACACACCGAGGCATGCAGAGTCCCCGAGCTTGGGCTGCTGGGCTCTGGGGGTTTGAGAAAAATGAAAGGGATGATGGATTTGGAGAGTGGAGTAGAGGGCACCCCAGAGCAGCCAATTAGAGCACTTTTAATGGTTTCCAAGAATATATGTTCAAGTTCCAAACCAATCTCAAGACTTAGTGGAGCAGAGATAACAGGGCTTGGGCTGTGTAAGATAAACCCGCTAAATCGGAAATGAAGGCAATCCTGTTTTACATTAAGGAAAGCGAAAAATCAACATGAATTCAGGTTCTTCTCTCTTGGCTGTGGGATGCGTGGTTACCCACGAGAAGTCACTCCCGCTTCCCGGAGACAGCCTGGCGCAGGGGAGATACTGAATCGGTGAATGAATGAAAGGGGGGGGGACCCATCATGAATAGCATCCTCCAGCCCTTCATCATCACAGCCCCAGATGAGGGAGCCGATGACGAGAGGATCAATAAAGAAAGAAGAGGTTTGGAGTTTAAAAGGAAAGTCCTCCCCTTAAGTCACCAGTTTGTAAAATGCAATCCACAGTGATTAATTCCTTTCGTGCAGATGTGTGCTCTGTGTGTGTGTGTGTGTGTGTGTGTGTGTGTTTGTGTGTGTGTATGTTCCTGTGTATAGAAGCCAGAGGTCAACACAGGGGCCGTTCTTCAGGACCCATCTGTTTTGGTTAGATTTATTTATTTATTTATTTATTTATTTATTTATTTATTTTTATGGTTTTTATTTCACATGTATGAGTGTATTACCAGCATGTGTATAAGTGCACTCATGTCATGTGATGCCCATGGAGTTCAGAAGAGGGCGTCAGATCCCCTGGAACTGGAGCTATGGATGGTAGTTAATCACCCTGTGAGTTCTGGGAATCTAACTCAAATCCTCTGCAAAAGCAGCCAGTGCTCTTAACCACTGAGCCATCTCTTCAGCCCTATTTATTTATTGTAATAGGATCTCTCATTAGCTTAGAGCTCACCAGTGAGACTAGACTTGCTAATCACCAAGCCCTACGGATCCACCCGTTTTATAATCCACTGGGATCACAAACTCTCGCCCTCACGTCTGCATGGGTTCTGGAGAGTCAAGATCAGGAACCGAACTCGGGTCCTTGTGGTTGTGATATGAGCACTACCCACTGAGCTGTCTTCCCTGCCCTAAGCCATCCATCTCAAGTGTTTATTTACCTTATGTGAACCAGGACTCAACTATGGAGGAAAGTTCTCTGATGGCCTGGGGGCCACACTGTGAGTTCAAATCCTGACATTTCTGATGGAAGGAACAGGCGATTGCGCAAAGAAAGGTGTCCCTCTTGGTGTGGGAAGAGCTGAAGTGCAAGCCTTCCTTCAGACAGGCCGGCCTGCACGGGGCTTCCCTCCCTGTCCCTGGCTCTGGTCCTAGGCCCTCCTTCCCTGTGTGGTCCCTGTAGTTAGTTTCCCAGCTTAGCTCTGGGTGCAAGGCAGTCTGCCCCTGTTCGAGTCCTACCTCTCCCACTTCTGTGCTGTGCAGCTTTGGGCAGTCTGCTTAACCTCTCTTGGCATCTGCCCTTTCATCCACAACAGGAGTGCCATAAGCACTTCCTAGGGCCAGGGGCTGGGGTGATGAGATGAGCCCCAACTTTGGTGATCTCCTCCAGCACCCCTGTCACCCAGGAGCTGTGAAAACAACATGTCCAGGTAGCTTCCTAATCCCACTGCAGCGGAGTCTGTCTGTCATTCGGCATCTATGTATCAGAATCTCTTCTGGGCACTGACCCTGCCCTGGAAGGTTCATCAGTGAAAGAGATACAGAGGCCAGTACCTGACCTACCATGTAGAGTCATAAGCACCCCATTCCATCCCAGGGAGCCTACCACAGGAGCAGGACATCCCCAAATCATCTTTGGTCTCATTACATTAAGATGGTCCTGTGACCCTACCCCCACCCCCATTTTGACCTATCTTTTCCCAGGACAACTTCCCTGGAATGGCACTAAGAATTCTGGGAAAAGGATTGGTAAACTGCTTGCCTTGCAAACATGGGGACCTGAGTTGAATCCCCAGAACCCATGTAAAAAAAAAAAAAAAGAAAAGTAGACTGTGGTAGCACCCTCTTGTAATTCCAGCTCTGAGGACGTGGAGACAGGCAGATCCCTGGGGCTCGCTGGCCTGGCCTCATCCAGGAGCCTCAGGTCCCAGTGAGAGGCCCTATCTCAAAACACAAATACACAAAAAGTAGATGACACTGGAGGAATGACCCCTGAGCTTGTCCTCTATATTCCAGAGAGAGAGAGAGAGAGAGAGAGAGAGAGAATTGTGGGGAGGCTGCTGTCAACTCCCAGACCTGATGGCCATCTCAATGTACATGAAGCTGACCACACCTCAGACAGCTCCTGTACAGGAAAACCTGGCTGACCCGCACCTTTCCAAAGATGCATAGGTTGAGGCTGCTCAGAGCTGTCCAGCCATTGGTGGTGCAGGAGAAGGGGGTGGGGCTCCAGAACCTATGCCTCACCCCACCACACTGTCTCCCAGCTGGGCAGCCCGGGGCAGGCTGCTTGACCTCTCTGAGCCCCATACTCTTAAGGAGGCTCTTACCCACAGCTCTAAGGTGCTAGGATGGGTCTGCCTGGGGATGGGAACATGAAAGGAGCCCATAGACCCCCTCTCCAGCCCCCTCGTTGCACCCAGCTCCAGTTTTTTTCCTGCCTGTGGTGCCCACACTGTGCTTGGAGGGAATTTTGATATGCTCTCCAGTGGTGTGCTTCTGCTGGGCTTGTCCTGGTTGGAGTGGCTCCCAGGCCAACTTAGAGACACCTCAAACCCACTCTGAACTTACCCAGGTTCGTGAGTCTTGTGTTCTGGTGATCTGATGCATTTATTGGGACCACGGGTTCAGGAGTTAGACAGACTCAGTTTCATACCCTGGTCTTACTGACTCCAGCTAGGAAACTTGGCTCACTCCTGCACCTTTCTGACAGTCTTTCTCCAGGTCCTGCAAATGACCCGGTCCCTCCCAGGGTATGGGGGCTGCTCCACAGACTGCCCTGACTCTTGAGCCATGTCCAGCTCTTTCTCTTCTTCAAACACATGGGCCCCTCCCTACACTGGGGCTCTCCCGCTTGGTGCTAGACTCTGCCTGAACTCTTGGTCCTGAGATCCTTTTCATATTGCAAACTTCAACTTTAGTCAGGACCTCACTGACCAGCAGCTAAAACACTCTCCCTGCACCAGGGACTTTGAATCCCACCGGGCAGGTTATTTTTCTCAAGAGAACTCACTGTTCCTAGGAATTTCACTTGACTGATGACCTGGATGGATCCCAGTGAAGGTTACTGAGGCAGGCTGTGTCTTTTTTTGTTCACTTCATTGGCGATCAGTAACTATTTCCTCAGAGAATGAATGAATGAATGAATGAATGAATGAATGAAGATGCCCCTGACATAGTAATAATAACCAGTCCTTGGGATGTGAACAACCTAGTTCCAGGTACCACGTATATTCAGTATTCTTCCCTGTTTCACAGAGGATGCTAGGGCACAGAGAAGTTACAGTGCACATCCAAGGTCACACAGCCAGGATAGAGCCAGGATTTGAACTTGGGCTGTTTGATTCCAGAGCCATCAAGACTATTGAACAAATGAATGAGTGAGGGGAAGTGTGGGGGCAGAGTGAATGAACACGTTAAACCCTCCACACACAGACGCTGGCGCACAGGAAGCAGTGCACGCACAATGGGAATGGTTAATGTGTCAGTATCAAGATCCCGCCAGCTCAAGTCCCGGCTCTGCACCACCCGAGGGCTCCTGTCCCACCAGCTTCCACCCCCTCTCCCGTCACTTGTCTGCGTCTCTGTGATCAAACCACAAGTACGTTTGTTCAAAGACACAGGTCTACATTTTAAGCATCTAGAGAGGTAAATATTTAAAGGAGCAGTGTGAATTATTGAGTCTGTCTTTGTCGTGGATTCTCCTCATTTTTGTGCCCTGAGCTTGCATTTGCCCTTCAGCTATGGCTCGCAATCCCCCCCACCACCACCCAACAGCCATCCCTCCAGAGAGTGCTCACATTTGCAGTAAGAGGTAAGGCACGGGGCTGTCACCAGGACTAGGAAGATGAGATCTGCCCTCCTCAGAAGCTGGTAGATACACCCTGCCTGTTGATTTCAGCTCCAGAGTCCTTCAGCAATCGCCCATGGCCTTGGTTAATTCCCTATTGCTGTGATAGAACCCCCTGACTGAAGCGACTTAGGGAAGGAAGTGCTTGTTTCGAAGTTCGTGCTTGGAGGCGCGGGTCATCACGTCTGGAAAGTTGCGGCAGCAGGAACATGAGGCAGATGTTCACATCGTGTCCAAAGTCAGGAAGCAGAAAGAGATGCATGCTGGTCCTTAGCTTGATTCCTCCTTTTCTTTTTTTGTGGTTTTTTTTTAATTTTATTTATTTCTGTATGTGTATCAATGCACTGTCTGCATGCAGGTCTGTGCACCCGTGTCGTGCAATGCCTCGGAGGTCAGAAGAGGGTCTCGGATTCCCCTGGAGCTGGAGTTCTCCTGGAATTGGAGTTTCAGACGGCTCTCGGCCGCCATGTGGGTGCTGGGGATCGAACCGGGTCCTCTGTAAGAGCGGTCGGCCCTCTTAACCGCTAGGCCATCTCTCCAGCCCCAATTTCTCCTTTTCATGCAGTACAGGACCCCACCGCAGGGAATGGCTCTAGTCACTTTCAGGGTGGGTCTTCCCACCTCAATTAGCCTACTCAAGACAGCCCTTCACAGGTACATCTGGGCAGGTGCTTCTCTCCTAGATGAGTCCATGAGTCCGGCTCCCCTGAAGTGGACAGTCACACCAGTCATCACACACGGTACAAAATCACCGTAACAGCAGTATCAGACCCTACTGTGCTGAGAGCTTGCGACTCACTTGGATTGAATTTCCTAGGTGGCCCCCGACTGTCTCTGAACCTCCATTCCTCTGTTCGTGGATTGGGTACAACACCAATGCACCTTTATCAGGGCATCATAATGCATCCAGTAGAAATAGAATAGAAAGAGCTTAGTCTCGGGCTAGTGGGATGGCTCAGTGGGTAAAGGTGCTTGCTGCCAAGCTTGGCACCCCAAACTCGATCCCTGGAGCCCACATGGTGGAAGGAGAGAGCTGCCACAAGTTGTTCTCTGCCCTCCACATGCATGGCATGATGCAATGCCCACACATACACAAATAAACACACAAATAAACATTACTTTCCAACAAATGAAAATTTTACTCTTATGTACGACATACGAGCAGTCTAGTTTACTGCTGTGCATGCTATAGCGTCAATACACAATCCATACAATATAAGGAAAGGTCAGTTTAGCAGTACAGAGGGTCTAAATGACAAGCTATACTTCATATATGTGTGTCTGCATCACACCATAGTGTAGTCCCGCTCTGGTCTGTCTCTTCCAATTGGCATATCTGGCCCACGAAGCTAGAGATTTCTCTCCTTTGTTTGTGGACTGGTCATAAGAACCTAGAATATGGGCTGGAGAGATAGCCTAGTGGTTAAGAGCACTGACTGCTCTTGCAGAGGACCCGGGTTCGATCCCCAGCACCCACATGGTGGCTAAGAACCGTTTGTAACTCCAATTCCAGGAGAACTCCAGTTCAGGGGAATCCGAGACCTTCTTCTGACCTCCGTGGCATTGCAGGACATGGGTGCACAAACCTACATGCAGACAGTACATTCATACACATACAAAAATAAATAAAATTAAAAAAAGAGAACCTAGAATATTACCCACACTGGAAAGCTCGTTAAACATCTACTGAACGAATGAATGAATGGATGAGGAAGTGAATGACGGTAACAATCCGAGAGAGAGAGAGAGAGAGAGAGAGAGAGAGAGAGAGAGAGAGAGACTGGAAGCCCAGCAAGGGACTATCTGTCCTATGGTTTAATGGGGCCCTTAATGGAATTGTATCCAAGAGAACTGACCCCTTAATAGGTGTTGCTCTAGCCGAAGTGAGGTGCAGATGAAGGAACGGTCTAGCCATCTGACGCTCTCAGTCAGTGTGAACATCTGGGAGTCCAATAAGAGAGACCAGAGGCACGGAGATGTCTGGGGTTGGACTCAAATGCTGATCTTCAGTAAGGTCATCTACACCAGGCAGTGCAGCACCACAGTCTGCTCACAGGAAGGACGGTCACGTCATGAGTCACGGGTCACCCCAACCAGCCATCCTGCTGACGTCTGTTCTCGATAATTCATTACAAATGAGGAAGCGAAGATGGAGACCCGAGATGGGCAGACGAGGGAGGGAAAGAACTCACACAAGCGGGCCCTTTGATCATTACAGCGATTTGCACAGAGGCTCGTTAGCTCTCGGAGGATCAAATGAGGAAGATAATGAACAATTTTCAGGTGGTCGGTGCAGCCTGCGAGGTGACAACCCAATTTAGTCAGCGTCTTAATCGCGTCAGAATCCCTGACTTGGCTCTGTTCGTGCATCTCTCTCTCCATTATGCCGAGCGCTCCGCCGGCTCCTGGGCTCTGCCGTTCCAGTTGTTCTAAGTATTTATCTCCATGCGATTTAATTAAAGTCTAGTGTTTAATGACACAATGTACGCTAATTATTTCTTGTTGGTTGTTGAGGGTGGATTTTTTTTCCTCAATCCTCCCCCCATTTTGCAACAAAGCAAAATGTCATCCTGTCACTGGGCAAAGGCGGAGGGCCGGGCCAGGCCTGGGTGACATGATGGTGGTACAACAGCTTCCAAGATAAGCCAGGGCATCCTCTGTCTCTTGGGTCCATCACTGTCTGTGTCATCTGAGATGAATCCTTTTTCCATATGTCTACTGTGTGTAGAGGTCTCGGGCACCTCCAGGTCGGGTCAGCATTGCCCAATGGTCAGCTGGTCTACCCACACATCAGGAGGGTGGCATTGTGCCCAAGAGTAGCCAGGCATGGAGACTATAGTAGTCACCTTTCATCACTGCTCTAAGAAAATACTTGACAAAAGCAACTTAAGGAAGGAGGAGTCTTATCTATTCTGGCTCACAGTTCAAAAAAGGGTGCAGTCCATCATGGTGGGAAGGCATGGCCGCAGGGGTGTGAGGCAGCTGGTCATGGCATCCATGGAGAGATGGATACTGGTGGACAGTCCACTTTCTCCTTTATATTCAGTCCAGGACCCACATGCAGGGAGGGTCTTTCCACTTCAATTAACCCAGTCTAGAAACCCTTCCCAGACATGCCCAGAGGTTTGCTCATCTCCTAGGAGACTCCAGATCCTGTAGAGCTGGCTCTGTGGTCAGAGTCCTGGGTGGTTTTGCTCTGAACCCTTGTAGTACAGGTGCAGCATGAGGGAAGTCTCAGAGTGGAGAGCAGTTGGGCCCATCCCGCATGACTGCACCAAACTGACCACTAGCCGCTCTAGGGAATCAGTCCATAAACAAGTCTTAAAGGAATGGAGGACACCTCTAGTCAGGCCGCCTGTCATATCAGCCTTGTGACCTAGGCAGGGTTTGTTTTCTCTGGGTGGCAGTCTCCTTTTCCAATACCTCCACTAGGTAAGCTTCAAGCCTCCACTTGACACATGTGCCTGGTCCAGGAAGGAACACGTTGACAGTGCGTGGTCACATTCTATGCTCACTGAGCCCGGCTGTTTGTGACAGTCAATGTCAAGGGTTGGGAGCTATCTAGGGTGAGGACAAGAGCCACTGAGGAGGAAGCACCCCATGCCCCAAGGCTCGGGGTGGCAGTGCCTGGATTTACTCTGTGGGTTTCACCAAATTTGACAGATGGCAGTACCGTGTTAGACCTCAGTTTACTGCCCAGGTTGTGAATGAAGTTTGGATGGCAGGGTGGCTGGCCAGGCCCTGCTGAGGTGGCCAAAAGAAATCCGAGTCTGCTGGTAGCAGAGGACCAGAAGCAGCATTCTTGTTCCAGAGTGGAGCCGGCCTCTGAACATCCCAGCAAGGGAGGAACTGCCCTAGGGTGGCACAGGACAAGGTGCGTCTTATAGAGACTGGGGCGGGCAGGCACAGGGCTAAGGTTGAACCAGGTTGCTAGGCAACAGTAGTTAGATAATCCAGACATCAAGGACAAGGGGAGGAAGACCTCGTCTTGCTGTGTCCTGGGACAAGCCATGTCACAGAAATCAAGTCTCATGTCCAGAGCTGGGGAGAGTGCTTGCCCAGCATTCACAATGCCCTGGGCTCCAAACTCAGCACTCCACAAAACAAGGTGCAGTGGCACGTGCACTCTGGAGGTGGAGGCAGGAGAATCAGAAGATCAAGGTCATCCTCAGTTACATACTGAGTAAGAGGCCAGCCTGGGCTACAGGAGACCCTGTCTCCAAAAAAGAAATTGCATGTCCTCACCTATGAAGTGGGACATGGTTAGGACCTGACCTCATAGGCAGATTATATGACATGACACTGCCAATACATGGGAAGTGATGGATGGTACTCAGTTACTTCGTTGCTAGGGGACCATGGCACTCATCTCATTTTAAAACGTCCTCAGCCGTAGAAGCCAGAGTTGAGACACAGAGATGGTGCTGGTTGCCTTCGGCTGCAAAATGCCATCACACTGACATTTCTGTCACTCTGTTTCTCTCTCCACTCTTCCCGAGAAGCCAGCTGTCTTTCTCTCTGAATGGTACCTGGCACTGGGAGTTCTGAAAACCTGTCCTTCCTGCCATCTGTGTGGAGGAGGGGCCTGAGCAGTTTTTCTGCCTAGATAGTAGCTGAGTTGAGCAGGGGGCCTTGGCCCCTAGTGACCTCAGGCAGGAGCAAAGTTCCGCTAGTTAATTTTCTCACTATTGAGACAAAACACCTGACAAAAGTGATTTAAGGGAGGAAAGGATTATTCTGGCTCACAGTTTAAGGACGCAGTCCATCACGGCAAGTAAGGCATGGTGGCAGGAGTTTGAAGAAGTGGACACATCGCATCCATAGTCAGGAACCAGAGAGAGGAAGGAACTCTGGTGCTCAGCTCAATTTCTCCTTTTTATTCTGTCTAGGACCTCTCAGCCCATAAGATGGTGCTGTCCACATTCAGGCTGGGTCTTCCCTTCCCAGTTAACCCAATCTAGAAACTTCCCAGACATGCCCAAGAGGTTTGCTCTTCTAGGTTGGTGGAGTTGGCTATATCAACCATCCTAAGTGCCTAATCGGCTAAGGGAACCCTCCGACCTTCAAGGATGCTTCCGGGAACCATGTGAATTGACAATGCTCTGGTCCAGGATGAGCCAAACAGGGAGCAGGGTCTTCCTGGGCCGTCCCATGTGTTTCTGGATGCTTGGTGAACATCTGTTCCCATTAACCTAGCAAGCTTTGCAGCCCAGCATGATTGTGGCAACTCCCTGCTTTTCCTTCTTCAGCTCTGTGCTAATTCTTCTCCCATCACCCAGGGCCCAAGAAAGGGACTCATCCTTGAACTAAGAAAGCTAGACTGATAGGCCCCCATGGACTCCTGCTTCCCAACACTGGGCACCAGAGCAGATGGGTCAGGACTAGGTACAAAGCAATAGAAAAGCAGGCTCACCTGGGTGCTCTGGCTTGCACCTGCACTCCTAGCAGTCAAAAGGCTGAAGAAAGAAGATAGGGAGTGTAGGCCATCCTAGGCTACAGAGTGAGATCCTTTCTAAACAACACAAAGCTAGAAAAAGCAGGTAGGGAGAGGCTAGGTGGCCAATAGAACTTTCTGGGTGATCAGAGATACTTCTGTGGGTGGGTGATATGGGACCTGAGTGCAAAAGAGGAAGAAGGATGTCCAGGAGAGGCCAGGTGTGCAAAGGTGCGAGGAGGAGAGGGCAGTACATCCCAGGACTTCTGGGAAGGTGTGTGTGGTTGATGCTTGGAGCTGGGGGAGGGAGGAGAGCGAAGAGAACAGAGTGAGCGACGGAGAAGGCAGCAAGGTGGCTCTTTTTATCTGGGGTTCCTGCATCTGGGATTCAACTCATCGTAGGTCAAAACTTCTGGGGCTGAGGAGATGGCTCCGTGGGTGAAGTATCTGCCATGCAAGTTTGAGGACCTGAGCTCCGATCCCTGGCAGCCATTTAAAAACCCTGTCATGGCAGTGTGCTTCTGTAATCCGGAGATTACAGTAGCCAATCAGTGAACTCCAGGTTCAGTAAGAGACCCTGACTCAAAGAAAAGAATAAGGTGGAGTAATTAAGAAAGACACCTGATGCTGACTCCTGGCTTTTATGTGTGTACTCAAAAGCATTCTCTCTCTCTCTCTCTCTCTCTCTCTCTCTCTCTCTCTCTCTCTCCCCTCCCTCCATCCCTTTCCCCCCCTCTCTAATTGCTTCTTCTGCACTGAACACGTATGATATCCTCCTTTGTCCCTACACCCTTAGTAGTGCAGCATGGCAGCCGTGTCTACACCATCTATATTGTGTTAGGTGTGCTTAAGTGCCTAGAGACACACGGAAGTCCATGGGAGTGCTTGGTGGGTTCTGTGCAAACACTGCCACGTTACATAAGGCACTTGAGCACCCACAGATTTGGCAGTCTGCAGGGGTCCTGATGCTGAGGGAGACTGCGTGTTCCTGCTGAGACACAGGATCTCGGCACCCAGCCAGACTCTTTGGGCAGGCCCCCTTCTCCTGGCCAGATAGCACTTGGATGTGAAGACCTGAGTGAGACCCCCTGGCCTTCTGAGGGGTCACCTGCTGTTGCTGGATGCCAACTTCCTCTCCCCCACCCCTGAGCTCTCCTTGAGCCCCAAGCTCTGACTTCGGATCAATCGCTAGGACATAGAATGATGGTGGTCCGGTTACCGAGAACCCCAGCATCCCAGAAGCAGGCATTCCTCCTTGCCTTCTGTGCAGAGAGAGTGGGAAGGTGCAGGCAGAGGCTCTTGGTGCCGGGAGCCCTGACACTCAAGGCATAGCGCCTGAAGGGTTTGGGCATCTCTCCATGGATAAAGATATCTTCCCTGACACTCACACCAAGGCATTCTCTTCCATAACAAGCTGCTTTATTCAATTAAACAAAGAGCCTCACCAGCTGAGGGGCGAGGAGAGCTGTCGGATGCCATTGCGGGGAGAACAACACAGCTGAGTGAGAACACAGGGAAGCTGAAGGTCAAGGTGCAGGAACCCCTGCCTGTGGTCCCTGAGGCATTCAAGATGGCTGTCCCACCATCTTGATGCTGACCTGTCAGGCTGAGGGCTGTACTGACCAGAGGCACAGATGACCCAGCCGCACTTGAACCAGCCATCCCAAGGTCTGTTTCTTCTGACTAATAGAATGGGGGTGCTCCCCTCCCAATTCAAGTCTTCCCCACTGGGTGCAAGCTTCCACAGAGGAACCCTCCAGAGGCCAGCCGGCCTGACTTGAAGGCCAGTCAGGGGACCTGACAGATACTTTGTCCTCTGTCAGCTTCACGTCCCTACTCTTAGACTTGGTTTCTTTGTTCCCGTACTTTAGGAACAGGACCACTCAGGAGACCTAGGGGGCTGGTGTGGAGACTTTCACACGTCCATCTGATTGCAGGGGACACACAGCTGTAGTCATAATCAGAAAATGACGGCTACCAACATCTGGAGAGCGGTCACCACGGACAGATTCTTCCATCACTTGTCCCTAGCCAGAAGCATGGAGGGGGTTATTTCTCTCTCCTGGGTGACAAATGACTTGCCAGGGACACGTTGCTCTAAGAAGTGGAGCAGGGCTTTACATGTTGTTACACGTTTTTCCGTGGGCAGCATTTCACAGTGAAAAGGGAGTTTTCTTAAGGATGGCTTCAGAAAATAGAGGTTCCATTTAGAGAAAACATGAAGCCGTAGTCCCTTTTCTGTTGCTCTAACAAAATGCCTGTGACTATATTATTTATAAAGAATTGAAGTTTGCTAACCGGGCATGGTGGCACACGCCTATAATCCCAGCATGAAACTGGGACAGGATTGTGCATTTGAGGCCAGCCTGGGCTACATAGCAAAACTCTATCTCAATGAAAGTAAAAGTTTGTTTCTGTCATGGCTGTAGAGGCTGCGAGCCCAAGCTGTTGGCTCTGATATCTCCCTGCATTGGTGAAGGCTGGTGCTGGGTACTCACAAGGTACTGCAGAGCCAGCACCCCAGAGAGAGCTTGCTTTAATAACAAACTCAGTTCTCTGGAAACATGCTGATCCCGTAATCCACCATGGATCAGTCTGTTCACAAAGACAGCACCCTGAGTGCCCTCACCTCCCAGTCACCCTGCAAAGGTCTGCCTCCCAATCCTGCTGCAATGTGAAATCTGAAGGCAGCATGCCAGCCAATGTGCCCAGGGTAAGCTAAACCTCCTTTGCGAGGTTTGACATGGTAGAATGCAGAATGCTACTCACGATCATTCTGGTTCACTCCAAGTGAGGGAAACCTGGACCTCAGACCAGATGCTTCCGAAATTCGGGTTCAATAGAAAGAATTCTCAATAAGGAAACTGCCGGAAAGCCGAGTGTCCTCTAGAGGGAAGCTCAGTCGCTCTTCATTAACAAAAGTCCTTCCTCCCAGGGGGCTGGAGTTCCTAGAGTGGCAGCGACGACCAGCTTGAGTCTGGGCCAGCATCAACCAGTGGGGTCCTGTGCGCCACCATCTTGAGAATGACAGCCCAGTTCTATGCTAATTATCCAGTGACCTCAGAGGGCTGCCTGACCTCCCAGTGCCTCCATTTCCTCAACAGAAAATGTTACTGCATGCGAATCACCCAGCCCAGTTCAGCGTTCCCTTAGCCTCCAGGAACGATAGCCAGTATTAATAAAGGGCTTCTTCTAAATTTGAGATGCCAGGATGTTTCCCACCATGAGCACGTGGTAAGCCAGGTCATGTGTTTGTTCCCCAAAAGCCTCCTGCTGCTTCTTGGCTCCAGTCACTGTGATCCCAGCCTGTCTGCGGAGCAGCTGCACTTTGGCATGATGGGTCTCTAGGTTTGGGGTTCCAACTGCAGGTTGGGAGTAGGTCTGCTCCACAAGCTTCACCCCCAAATCCAGCACCGTGTGACAGACCCTGTGTGCAGCAAAGGTTAGAAACTTTGCAAAGGACAAAAGGAATTAGAAATGACTAAGTAAGGGCCTGGGGAGATGGCTCAGCCATGAAGAGCACTGGCTGCTCTCGCGGAGGACCCAGGTTCAGTTCCCAGCACCCACACTGGGAGGCTTGCGACTGCCTACAGCTCCAGCTCCAGGGGATCCACCACCTCCTTCCGGATTCTCTGGATGCTGCACTAGTACACCAGGCACTCATAGACATAAAGATAAATAAAGATGAAACAAATCCTTAAAAGTGTGTGTGTGTGTGTGTGTGTGTGTGTGCCTGCATGTGCGTGTGGAGGCATTGTTCCTCGCGCACTATCCATCTTTTTCATTTTGAGGCATGGTCTCTCACTGTCCTAGAGGTTACCAAGTAGGCTAGGCTGCCTGGCCAGCGAGCTGCACGGATCCACCTGTTTCGGCCTCCTAGCACAGGATTTCAACTGCCCAGTTTCTTCTCCTGAGTACAGGGGTGGGACTCGGGTCCTTGTGCTTGCACAAGCTCGTTGCTGACTAAGCCACCTTCCAGCCCAAAGACATGACTGTCCCTCTGTCACACGTTCTCAATGCCTCCTGCAGGTCACAGGGCCACCAGAAAGCACAAGGCCAGAGTGACACCCACTGTACTGGACAGCCACAGGCTGGGAGGGAGGCAGTCAGTGAGTTGCTATGGACACTGTCATTGTCTGCTGTGAGCCAACACGTAACGGCCCGTCCCTACTCAGGGAACAGGGTTGGGGATGCAAGTGGGTGAATGGTAGAGCTCGCCGAGCCTGGCAGACGGGAGGCCTCGCTCCATGTGTGTTTGGTGGAAAGAAGGAAGTTCAGGCCAGCCACGCAGAATGCTTCAGAGGGATTTTGCTCCATGTAAAAAAAATGTATTAAAAAAATCAAGAACCACAAGGCTATAAAACACAAGGTTCAAAAATTCCAGCCCAACAGTTACCATTTTACATAATGGGAATTTTACATAATAAAAATCTCCCCACACAGCTGTTTAGTTTACATGTTCCACAGGATGTCTGTGAGAAGGAGATTTGGAGCTCTGGGGGCTCTGGTATCTCTCACATTTTGGTCCAAAGACCCCTCAAGACCCCTGCACTTCCCTGGTGGACTCAGTTTTGGCTTTCGTCTGGGTCACCTGGTGCTTCTTTCTGTTCACGGCTTGGTTTGTCTGTGAGTCTCAGGTGTCTGCAGAGGAGGCCGTGGGCGTCTGGACTCAGGCAGTGCTGGAGGCCAGGAGCCTCAGAGCAATTTGGCCTGCACAGCTTCACGGGACTTTACCCTGTTCACCTAGACCCTGGTGTATGGGAACCCTCACGGCTGCCCCACACCCCCCAAGACAGCCAAGGCGCAGAGGACACTGGCCAGATATAAATCTGTCTTCCTGCTTTTTCTTATGTTAATCTGGGTTTTGTTTTTTGACTTTTCATTTAGATACAGTCAGCAGCCCGGTTGGCCTCAAATTACAACTACCCTCCAGTAACAGGCTGCCAAGTGTGGTATTGAACCTTCAGACTCTGCTTTGTGCTGTGCTTTCCAAATTGGTGCCATACATGCTTGAGGCGGGGGGTACTCCTGAATACCAGAGTTGGGGGGCTCCTTTCCCTTCACAGCCTGTGAGCATAAGGAGATCGCACTCTGCAGCAGGAACACGAGGTAGCCCCAGGGTCTGCTACGGATGGAAGGCCGCCCAGACCTGGGTGTAGATCCATCACTACTGTGGGGACCACATGGTGTCGTGTCCCTCTGTGCCTTATGCCCACATTCAAGGGCCTTGAAATCCCATCCAGGAAGTCACACAGTGCCATGACCAACAGAGAAGTCCCCAGGTGGAATCCCAAGAGAACGCCATCTCTCATGGCTCCCCAAAGTGCTCGGTGCCTCAGTTTCCTCATCAGGAAAACAATCTTGCCAACTTTTGAGGATGTCTGAGAAAACAGCAACAGACATGCCTGGAGTTCAGAGGACACAGTCAGCGGTCACCATTTTGCCATTGTTCTGCCTGGACACTAAGACACTTGTTAGAAACAGGTCTATATTCTTGCGTCACGGGGACTATTTAGCTGCTGAGTGAGTGTGTGGCAGGTGGGCTAGAGGAACAGGAAGACCAGGGTCTATGCGGAGGAAGAGGCACAGGGCCACTGAAACTTACCCAGAAGAGGGCTGCCCTGGCGTGATTCCAGATCCAAAG
Source organism: Rhizomys pruinosus (assembly GCA_009823505.1). Lineage (NCBI taxonomy): Eukaryota > Metazoa > Chordata > Mammalia > Rodentia > Spalacidae > Rhizomys > Rhizomys pruinosus. The sequence continues at coordinate 785,024 of VZQC01014125.1, read as the reverse complement.
GATGGAACCTTCCAGCAAGAAAGACTGAGAGCTGATGAGGTCAGAGGTCACAGAGCAGGATTTTCAGCCAACAGTAGGGAACTTGGGGGCTGGGGAGACGAGATGCATGTTTGCTGAGCTCTTGGCTAGACAAACAGCAGGTGGAATTTTCATCGCCTGGCAGAAGCTGAATGTCACCCCTGGCTCTGACACTGGACCCTAGGGACCAGTTTTGTCCTGCAAGGTCTCTTCTACCCCTTCCCCCTCTGTAAACAAGCTATGACGACAGCACTCCAGGACCTAAGACCATACCACAACATGTCTTGGGGGGACTTTGAACATGTGAGCTTCAGTCTCCCTCCTCATTGATCATAAACAGTTATTATAACCACAAGGCACTGAGCCCAAAACTAGAGTGCTCTATTATCTAAGACCTACAAATCATCAAAGAGGCCAGTTCCAGGCTCCCGCTGGCCCCCTGTCTCCAGATGCCCTGGCACCTTGCAGGAGGTTGCTTCCTGAACTAGATGGCAAGGGGGAGTTCTGGAGCGAGTGAGGTCACAGGCCATAAAACAAAGCTGATGAGGAGCTCTCTTGACTCCTCCCCTTGTAAAGATGACTGTGGGGCAGGGGTTGCCATCTGACCAGGGGATGTTTCTGGTTAAGGGTTGTAACTGAGAGCTGGGCACAAGTCTGGGGCTGGTTCCTGACAGATGCAGCCTGGGGCACTCAGGACTGGACAATTGTGCTGCAATAACAGGACAACAGTCCTCACTATCTCAAGGCAGCTGGGAACTCTCTCTCTCTCTCTCTCTCCCTCCCTCCCTCCCTCCTTCCCTCCCTCCCTCTCCTTTCTCCTGCGTACAGCCCTTTATGGCCCCTCTGCTCCACTCCAGGCCTCCAGGCTGACAAGATGTGATTGGGTTTCTATGTCCCCTGTCCAGCTGAGGATGGGTGCGAGATGGGGGATTCCCAAGGGTCGTGCACCTGTCCTCATGAGCTGCAGCTCAAGTGATGTCCAGTACTTCCCTGAGGACTCAATGGGACCAGGAAATAATTTCACCGGCAGCCGCAGTGCCCACTACATCCCTGGTCTGAACCTTCCAACTATGCCTTGCACCCTAGCTTGAGCCACATCAACCAGGCACCAAGTAATGTGTGTGTGTGTGTGTGTGTGTGTGTGTGTGTGTGTGTGTGAGAGAGAGAGAGAGAGAGAGAGAGAGAGAGAGAGAATCACAACCCTCAGCTCTTCCTTTAAGAACAAATGGCTCCCTGATGTCCGCAGCCCATTACTGAGGTGATTCGGTCTCCATAGTCTTTCTCATTACATGAGAACCGATGTTATTATTATTGTTTATCATTTGTATGACACAGCAACTATTCCCACCGTCCTCAGCACTCTCCGAAGGCCACTCTTGGTTCCACTCCCCCCCTTCCTTGTTTCCTGCTTCGCTCAGCTGGCCCGCTGACCTTCCTGCTGCCCCCACCTGCCTCACCGCCTCCACCACGTGCTCGGTGGTCAGGGGTCAGTGCTGCTTGGGGGACAACACTGCCTTCTGTGACTGGTTTGGCAGCAAAGGTGGCCAGGCGTCTACACCTGCTAAACACACTCCTGCGGAGAGCCATGAGTCCACGTCATCAGCCACTAAGAAGAGGGAAGGTGGGCACACTTGTGCGGGCAGTACAGGAAACTCAGGCTTGGTGATGAGGAGGTCTTGGACGACAGCCTCAGTACCTGCCGGTGAGCATGGCTGAGGAAAGGCCCCCGGGCCTGGGGACCTGAGTTTGGGGAGCAGCACTGTCCATCTTGGTCCATGAAAGGTTCAGAGGACCTTCCCTCTCTTTTCCTTTCCTCCATTTCTGGGGATGGGACTCATATTCCCCACTGCCTGCTGGGATAAATGACATACAGAGCTCATATCAATAACAACATTAGGCCTTTCTGCTTTCAGTGCCCGAAGGAAGGGACTTGCGGTGGCTAGTTGTGCAAACTTCACCAGCTCATCACATATGTATGACTATGGGTCAGATGTCCCTAAAGACACAACTCCAAGCGGGGAAGCTCACAGCGAATTGATGGCCCGCCTCTCTGTGAGGCGGCCCTGGGGATCCCTGGAGCAGCACCGCTTCAGGTAGTCCTCCCTCAGCCAGCGGACACCAGTCAGATGCCCCTGCAAGCGGCAGTGTGTGGGGAGTATAGGTTCTCCCAAGGGAGAGAGACGGCAGGAATCAGGAGAGCCAATAATCACAGCAATTTCCAGTTGAGATTCGAGTCAGGAAGACCGACGGGCGGATGCACTGGAGCGTGGCTTCCGGTTTTCCTGATGTGTTAATCAGGTGCCCTGGGAAGAAGCTCACCTGCCCAGCCTGCCATGGCCAAGGTTTCCCTGGCAACCCACATGAGAGTCGAGAGAGACCACACCCCCAAGCCCATGACTACCCAGACAGAAACACACACACACACACACACACACACACACACACATACACACACACACACACACAGTCACTTGAATGTCACCCCTCTCTGAGGAATTTTGGAGACCCATTTTTAAAGGCCTAAGCCCCCACACCCAGCTTGTTGTCCCCAGATTAGTCCACACGCACCAACTGCACCAAGACCTTCCTGTTTGGTCTTTTGTCACAGGCAGGAAGTGCTGTCTGGTTAGATCATGGCTTTTAGAGCTGAGCCTAGCCCAGTGGGGACAACCACAGGGCATTGGCACAGGCAGGGAATGAGAACTTTATCCTCCACCCTGGCTGCATCCTATGGACCCTGGGCCCCGAGAGCCCTACAGTAAAGGGAAGGATGGGGTCTCAGCTCCCCAGCTTCTGTGCCCCCCTTTTTCTCTCATCACTGAGGAACCGGCTCCTTCATCCGATGCCTTCCTCCTCTTCTAGCCTCTTAAGGAGGCCTGTGGCTTTTCATCTGCTTCCCAGCTGGAGCCTTGCAGCCTGAGACCAGCAGGCATCAGGGAATGAGTATCAGCCAAGGACACTGGGACAGGAAGAGCCTTTGTCACCAGACCTCCATGGGTATGCTGGCCTTGGCATGCCCCTCCTGCAGAAACATCTTGCCTGGCAGAAGCTCCCGCCTTGCAAGGATATGCCTGACAGCAGGTGGCCCTGTGTCAGTGAGGACGTGAGATGGCCGCCCAGACTGCCTCCTGCCCACCCACCTCGTGGCCTGTGGGATGCTGTTTCCAAATGTTTCCTGGGGAAGCTGAGGAGGTTTCCCTTGTTCTATTTTCCCTCCTCTCTCTGCCCAGCTGGAGATCTCTGCAGTGGGCAAGGGCTTGCCTGGGTCAAGGCTCCTGATATCCAAACTGCCCCTATCTCTAGTTTCACACGGGTTTGCTGCTAGCACGCCCAAGGGCCATGGCCACTCTCACCCACTGTCCTATCACCTTGCAGGGTGCCCAGGGGGTGTGGCTAATGTTCTGGGGTCAACTAGACTCTTCTTTCCCCGTCTTCCATCTGCCAAGGCTGCTCCGGGCCAGCCCCATCCCAGGGCAGCAATCCTACCAGGAAGTCTCTCAGAGTCAGCTGTCCTTCCTGCTGACTTCAGACACAACCTACCAGCACTGGTTAAGCACGCAGCACCATCTCCCCAGTGCCCACGGGGTCGGGCCTGGAAAAGACTGCAGGCAGACAAAACTGAGCACTGTCCCAAGGAACCTTGGTAGAGCTGGAAGAGGGGAGGGGAAGGAAGCACACAAAAACCATCGAGGGCCATGCTAACAGCCACAGGGAAGGCAGGGAGGAGGGCACAGGAGCCTCCAAGACAGGGCCACACAGAGTGGAGAGCCCAGCCGGAAGGATGAACGCCAAGGCAAAGGGCTGCCGTGGACATCGCCCGAGACTCTGGTGGAAACGAGGAGGAAGAAAGGGTACTAGAAGTCCAGGCTGGGCACAACAGGGTGGCACCTTGCCCAGCATGGGCTATGCAGCCCCTGTGTGCCACCTGGGAGTACAGTGGGCTGAGGCCCCACGTGAGTCTCATCCACAGGCTCAGGCTCTTAGAGGCCTGCTGACCACTGAGGACAGGCTAGGTGGCCGTGGACACCTTTCCTCTCCTCCACGTGGCTTTCTACTCTATTTGGATGCAGTTTGGCCTACCAGGCAGGCTTGGGCCTGGCCCTTCACCGGTGCCCCTGAAGTCAGGCCCTCTACCTCCTTGGTGTGGGCGCTGAACTCCACCTGGCTTTCCCGGTGCCTCTGTCTCCCCACCCTGCCAGCTGATCCCTCCCAGGGTCCCACCTGCTTCCTCCATTCCTGTAACCCAAAGACTGACAGCCCATGGGGGCTTCTGCTAATTGGGCTTTGCAGAAGGCAGACTTCCTGGCCCGGATCCCACCCTGCCTTCTAGCTGTGTGACCACCAATGTGTCTGAGACTGTTTTCTTAGCTTTGAAATGGGTGTGTCTAGGTCCATAGCCATGCCTGCTCTTGGTAGATGGTCTACCAGCCATAACCATCATGTCACCACCACAATGGTGTGTCGCTAACCCTCGTGAACCCTGCAAGGAAGAGACTGTCAACTCCCCTTGATAGATGTAAGAACTGAGCTCAATGAACAAAGTCAGGCCCAAACCAGGGTGTTGGTCTGGACTTTCTAACTCAGAGTCTAGTGTTCATCACATGTGAACCTGGCTCCTTATGGAGTCCTGAGCTACAGCTTCCAAAACACCATTTATTCTAGAGAATTCCTTGAGTGCCACATTCCACCCGTGCCCCCAGAAGGCTAACTTTGCTTTGATGGTTTCTAGTATACCACAGAGAACAGGCAGGGCCCAGGCTGGGCAGCAGCCCAGCGGGAGAAGCCTGTAACTCCTTGCAAGACCGAGTGGCTCAGAAGTCACTCTGAACTCCCAGCCTATCGCTGCCAATCTGAGAGGCAGGAAAGCTGAACGATGGGGGAAAACACACTCCTAATTACTGCGGGAGGACAGGGAGCGGGAGGCAGCCTCCCCATACTTGGAGGATCTTTAATGAAGCTTTTAGCGTGCTTTAAAAAAAAAATAAATGAAGAGAAAAAATTTGAAAGCCCCTTTAAAAGACTTTGGCATGTCTGATTAGTGGTTTTGAAAGCTCTAAGCCACCACTTAATCTGCCAGGCCCCTCAACAGCTGGTGAGCGGAGACAGCCATGCAGCTGTCCAGCCTGGCCTTCCCCTTTTCCACAGACCTTTTCCAAGGTGGCTCACTGGCTCCAGTGGCATTGACCCCCATCTGCTGCCCGAAATGGCCCACAGATAGAGCCATGCCAAGTGGGCAGATGGACTCAGAGAGCCTTGAGCTTCTGCTGGCTTCTTTAGAAAGCTGGAAGCATTCACAGAGGGGGAGGCAGAGGGGCTCGGTGGGGAGGGCTTGGGGAGCATGGAACAGAAGGCCCCCTCACACAGTGAGATCCTCTTGGGTGGGATACGGCTGCTTCATATCTGGGGGGAGTTCTGTCTCATTGTAAGAAGGTGGAATCTGGAGCCTGGTGGATCTGGATTCAAATCCTCAGAGTGCTTCTTTGAGCTTTTCTAAATCAAGATCTTCTCAGTTTCAATAGTATAAATTGGAGGGGGCCAATTATACTTACTTCACAGGGCTGTTAGCAGTGCCCAGCACACGGAAAGTGCTGAGATGGACAGGGTACAGGTAAGAAATGCTTGGGCTGGGTGTTGATAGCGCACACCTTTAATCCTAGCACTTGGGAGGCAGAGCAGGCAGATCTCTGTGAGTTCAAGGCCAGCCTGGTCTACAGAGTGAGCTCCAGGCCAGCTGTGACTAAAGGGAGACCCTGTCTCAAAATGAAAAGAAAAGAAAAGAAAAGAAAAGAAAAAAGAAAAGCTTCGTGCTCTTTAGATGCTTGGACTGTGTCCCCTTGCGCTCCCAGTCAGAGGAAGGGAGCCCCTAAAATCTCAATTTGGGTTAAATATCCATGGGTAAGGAGAAAGTTTTTAAGTCAGTCCAACCAAATGGGTGTCTATGCAGCCACGCCAGCTGCTGGCTTGGTGCTGGGAGTGCAGAGGGCAGGGCAAGCTGCTGGGCGTTCAGAGGTGGGTGCACAGCAGCAGCTGTAGGTGCTGCAGGGTCCACTGTGAGGAGGGGGCACTGAGTGTCCTCTCAGGGATGTGGCTGGAGGTGATTGTGACCAACCTTGGCCGGAGGCCTTCTCTACCCAAGGAGTTCAAGCAGGCTCTTCAGGAGGGAGCAGCTAGGAAGCTCTGTCAATCAGAGGATTTGCCCCAGGGCCCACCAGTGATCCAGGTCTGCCTTAAGAGCCACGCCCCCTCCTGGCCACTGCTTCAGGCATGCACATATGACCCAGGCTGGTCAATGGCAGTGCAGGGGAGTAGATGCCTGGCTTGAGTGGGGCCTGCTGGAAAGGAGGGGCCTTTCTGCAGTTTGAGCAGCGGTAGTTTCCACAGGCTCATGTGCTAGGCACTGGGGCGGAGAACAGCTCCAAAGAGCTCTATTTCCAGATACCCAAACCCACTACAGGAATTGTATGCTGACAGCGAGGGATGGATGCATTGGCGGCGGGCCTTAACCAAGGAGCTGCTAGCTAGGCTGTGCCTCCCAGGTGCCTTGTCCCTGCCCCTTTCTTTTGGTGTCTCTTGCTAATTCCTGGACTCTGTGAAGTGAGCAGCCTCTACTACTACATAATCCTGCCCATGATGCTCTGCCTGGCCTCCACCCACAGCAATGGAAGGTGCCGACCTGATGGAACCCTCTGAGGCCAGGAGCCCAAGCAGATCTTCCTTTTAGATTGCTTTTCTTTTTCTTTTTTTTTTTTTTTTTTTTTTTTTTTTTTTTTTTTTTTTTTCTTTTTGAGACAGGGTCCCCCTGTAGCCCCAGCTGTCCTGAAACTCACTCTGTAGACCAGGCTGGCCTTGAACTCACAAAGATCCTCCTGCCTCTGCCTCCCGAGTGCTGGGATTAAAGGCGTGTGCCACCACGCCCGGCTAGATTGCTTTTCTTGAGAAGCCTCACCAACACCCTTTCTTACTAGGAGGCTGAGACTCAAGCCCAGAGCCTCTTCCCACCAGGAAGCGGGAACAGGAAGCAGACTCCACAAAGAGGAAGGTGGGGCCAAATGATGGGAAGACGAATAAAGTGTCTAGGAGGCACTGGTTACAGAAATAAATGAACACACATCTATTACCCTGATGGTATTTTGGGGCTGCCTGGATCCATCTGGACCTGAAGCTGTAGTCCAAATGCCTGTGTCCTATCAAATCATGGGGCCAGAATTCTGTGAGGTGCTCTGAATTCGTGTTTTTCTATATCATTTGCTGCCAACTGCATTCTCCCGGAGGAGGGGCTGTTTATTAAGATCTCATCCTCTCCTAATAAGTCTCTCCTGACCTGCTGGAGGGAACCATTCCTGCAGGAGCAAGAGAGGGTAAGCGTCTCAGGAGCCCAGCCAGGCTCCTTACGCTGTGGATGCTGAGCAAGGCCTTCAGAGGCACCTGGGGCCCAGCAGGGAGCTTTATGTTTCCTGGCAGTGTCCTCTGTGCTGTCTCTCTCCACCAACCCCATGTGTGTGTGTGTGTGTGTGTGTGTGTGTGTGTGTGTGTGTATGTGTGTGTGTGTGTTTGTGTGTGTGCGTGTGGTTTTGTTCCCATCATGGCCTGGGATGTTTTGCAGCCCCCTCCCCACCACAGCCTGTCCCACTGGGCAGTGAGTTGGGCTCCTTTGATGGCCCTGGGGAGGGAAGGCTGCACTGGGACATCATCCAAGGCATTACAAAAACACCTTCAGAGATTCTTCGAATCTCAAGCAAGGACGCTCAGACGGCTCCCCTGTGCCAGCCCTGCCAGTGCACTGGAGTGAAATGATAATGCTCGTTTGTAGCTAATGAGGTCGCCTCTTCAGCTGGTGGGTCACAGGGAATTGGCACAAGAGGACTCTTCAGGCTGAGGGAGTGACCCAGTCGCTGCTCCAGACTCAGTGTCACAGGCACAGCTCAGGCCTGCCTAGGTTAAGGAGGTAGTAAAAGCCGGCACCCAGCCAGTAGGCATCCTGCCAGGCCCCTCCTCAGCATCCAGCCTCAGCAGACCCTGGCGGGAAGTGGTCACCTGAAAGCAGACAAGGAGGAGGCCCTCGTTGGTTCATGTAGCCTCCCCTGGATGGCCACGCAGCCTCTGGGGAGCCTGGTGGAAGGGGGCTGTGGGTGGGAGAAGGGCACAGCTCAGCCCCTCACACTCACCACAGCCGCCAGATGTTTCAGCTCGTTGGAGTCACTGGTGACCACTCTGGGGTGACCACTCCGGTTCAGGCCAGTGCATCCATCCGTGTAGCACAGCATGGCAGACTGCTGGCCCACCTCCCAGGTTTCTTTGCAGCTAGCATTCAGAAGCAAATGCTGAGCCGTCCCAAGGTGTGCTCATTTGACTGTGGGGAGCAGATACAAGGCAGGGCTCCTCTGCGGGGCATCCATCTGTTTGCAGGGTCAAGTCAACCGGAATTTCCTGGAGCAAGTTTCTGGATTCTTCTCTCAGTCTTGAATATGTGGAAGAGAGTAAAGAGCTGAGCTGACATCCTAATCACTGACTCAGAGCATTAGGGGTCCTTTCACCCCCCACCCCGTGTGTGTGTGTGTGTGTGTGTGTGTGTGTGTGTGTGTGTGTACCTGGTCAGCAGCAGATCATGTACAGTATTGGAAGGAGGCCACACTGTCCCCTCACTTACATACAGCCTAGGGCCGGACAGCAAGGCCTAGGAGGTGAGGAGAAGGGCAGGAAAGATCTGGAAGGCGGCCTCCTGAGACAGCAGCAGTGCTGGGGGCCTGGGCACCATGGGCTTCTGTCTACGAGGGGGTTGGAGGTGTGGAGCCCGCATGTGGGGGGACTCAAGACATTTTCTCCACTCTCGAGGGCTCCTGGCAACAAACCTGCCATGGTCCCACCCACCTCCACCCTTGGCAGAGCCCACTAGGGTACAATGGGACCGTGCTAGAGCAAGGTCATGGGTCAGGAGACCTGGGTTCAAATCCTGCTTAGGCCATTTATAGCAATGTGTGCTGGTAGACTCCTCAGCATCCCTGAGCTCAGTGTTGTCAGCTGTACAATGGGCACTCTGCTCTTGTTGCAAAGTAACATGAAACTTACAGAGGCAGAGCAAGGAATGTGGAACACACAGTCCCTTCTGGCCACTATTGCCAGCACCTACTGGTCCTGTCCTGTATCCCCTGGGCCATATCCACCATGACCCCTAGTCCTACTTTTGACACTTGCTTTTTCCATTCCACCCTTGACTGAGGACCCAATTTTAATGAGCAAGATTAACTGAAGACCCAGCCCTACCTTTCTCTCCTGTTCCTTTTGTCATTTAGAAACAGAAACGAAAGACAAACATTTACCAAATTAATTCTTTGAGATTCCAAGGGCTGGTGGGGTTCTCCCTTTCCCCCTCCTTCCTTAACTCTACTACATCAAGAAGTAATTGCCAGGGGCTGGAGAGATGGCCTAGCGGTTAAGAGCGCTGACCGCTCTTGCAGAGGACCCAGGTTCGATCCCCAGCACCCACATGGTGGCCGAAAACCGTCTGAAACTCCAATTCCAGGAGAACTCCAGTTCCAGGGGAATCCGAGACCCTCTTCTGACCTCCGCGGCATTGCACGACACGGGTGCACAGACCTGCATGCAGACACTACATTCATACACATACGGAAATAAATAAAATTAAATAAAAAAAAAAAGAAGTAATTGCCAGATTAAGGGGCAAAGCTCAGAGAGTTACATATTTTTTTTAATTAGAGCACGCCTGCCAACAGACACTTATGCAACTGGTTTTCTCTCCCAAACAACTGGACTCTGAAGGGCAATGGAAGAGGCAGGGAAGTGGAAAGGAGGACCAAGAACCGGGGAGGGGAGAGAATAAGCAGGCTGGTGAGCCAAGGAAGCCTGTCTTTGAGGACTTGGTTCTGCCTCACTTCTGCAGGGGCTCTCTCCTGATCCCCAGGAGCCTTAGCTGCCCCCCCACACACACACACACACCTTCATTTGTTCAGGGCTCTTGGGAAGATGTGGCTTCAATCCCTGGTGGTGGGAACCAATCCCAGGCTGGATGCCAAGAACACAGGGCTCCTGAAGACGTGGCCACCAGAAAAGACTGATTAGGAAATAACTGAGGAATCATAGAGAAGGGCGCTGGGAGGGTAACGGACGGGCGAGCACTGTCGCTGCTCTACAAAGTGCAGCCGTGCCGGGCCTCCCTGCAAAGCCCCCCCGAAAGCTTCTTCCCCTAACTCATCTCCTCCTGGGAAGCCCAGCCTCTACACCCTGTATGACTGCCTCCCTCACACTGCATGTGCCCTTCCTAGAGCTAAAGAGGCTGCACCCCTCCAGGCCATTGCTCCCACAAACCTCCTTCTTCACAGCACGGGTGGCCATGTGAGAGCTCCTGTTCTCTGTGTCAGTTTCTACGAGTGTTGTCTCTAAGCAGCAAGGGCTGGACTGTTCCACCTTGCTGTCTGTTTTCCCATTCAGAACAAACCTAGCATGTTGTTGGCCCACAGTGAATAATTGCTGGTGAAAAGTTGAGTGGATGGATGGATGGATGGATGGATGGATGGATAGATGGATGAACAGATAGATGGAGTGCAGGTGGATAGGTAGAGAGATGGATGAACAGATGGATCGATGGATCGATGGATGGATAGGTACATGAATGAGTAGGTGGATGGATGGATGGATGATGGATGGATGGATAGGTACATGAATGAGTAGGTGGATGGATGGGTGAGTGGATGGATGATGGATAGATGGATAGATGGATGGATACGTAGATGGATGGATAGATGGATGAATAGGCAGATGGAGTGCAGGTGGATAGGTAGAGAGATGGATGTACGGATGGATGGATGGATGGATGGATGGAAGGATGGATGAGTAGATGGATGATGGATGGGTAGATGAATGCGTAAATCAATGGATGAATAGATGGATGGATGAGTGGATGGAAAGATGGATGGATGATGGGTTGAAGAGTGGATGGTTGGGTAGATAGGTGGGTTGGTGGATAGATGGGTGGATGAATAGGTGGGTGGATGCTGAGTGGTTGGGTGAATAGGTGGGTGGATAGATAGCTGCACTGACAGGTGGGTGAGTGGATAGAGGGGCTGTAGGGAAGACAGGAGAGCTGAAACGCAGCTGCCTACTGCCCTGCAAAGGACCTACTTATTATTTTTTCAAAGATTGTGTCTTTAAGCTGTTCCTGATCCAGGCTTCCTAGGGGAGGTGGAGGAAGAATGACTCAGGTTAAACCACAGGAGACAAGATCTGTGGCCCTAGCAATGACCATGGTGAGGCATCTGCCGCTCTTGAGGTCTTATTTTCCCCATGTGAAACGTGATGGACTCTGATGGAGGATCCAGAAGACCCCATCTACCTCTGACCTCGTGTGAGTCTGTAAGATAAACTTGAAGAAGGCGATGGCAAGAACCTCAGGGTTGTGGACCCATACATTTGTATAATACATCTAGAATAGGCAAGTCTATGCAGACAAAGACAGGAAATCTGTTGGTGTGTGCTGGGCCGGTAGGGATGGAACCGGAGCCAGGGAAGGCTGAGTACCCCCGAGTTTACTTCTGGCGGGACTAAAATGTTCTAGAATTGACCGTGGTGATGGCTTCCCCACTTGGTGAACACACACAAAATCACTGTATTGAAAATATGGAAAAGGTTGAAAAGACAATGTTGGATTGACTTAATGAGCTAGGAGTGAGTGATTAGGGTTAAGAGCCCAGAAACTGGCCAGGTAGGTAGCCACCCTTGTCCCTTGTGAGCCCCACGAGCCCTTTAGAGGAGAGAGAGGAGTGAGGGTCAAGGTCAGTCCCAGCCCAAGGGCTGGGTAAATGAGGCAGAATTATTGAACAGCTCAAGACAAAGCTCATCTTTCCCTGTCACTTCCTTCTCAAGGCTGATTTGTAATTCCCTATGATGGGGACCCTGTCTCTTGTCTGGCCAAACGCCAGCTCTGCCTCTGGCCAGGAAGGAGAGGCCTGTTTTAACTTTGTCTGTCCAAACCACCATTTCCCAGCACCCTCCACCAGACAGACTGCCCTCAGCCCTTTGTATATACTCAACCCTCCCCACAAACAGTCTGGCTGTGATAGTCCAACACAATATAATAGACTAAAATAGAGCACCGTAGGCTCAGTGGATAAAGTTCTTGCTGTGCAAGTATAAGCATTATGATGCAAAATTGGATCCCAGCAGCCACATACAACTTGCAGTGCAGACCTGTAACCCCAGCAGTGGGATGAAGGACGGGAAGACTGCAGGCTAGCCAAAGTGGTGAACTCCAGATGAGTCTGGGCATGGTGGCCCATGCCTTTAATCCTAGCACTGGGGGGGGGGGGGAAGGTGGGTTCAAGGTTACCTTGGTCTACATAGTGAGTTCCAGGCCAGCTGGGGTTACAGGGGGACCCTGTCTTAAAAAGACCAACAAAACAAAACAAAACAAAACCACAACCCCTAAGATGAAGAACAATCAGAAAGACATCGATGTCAGCCTCTGGCTGGCCTCCACGCATGCATGGGGGGGGGGTGCACCATCACACATACATGCATACATACATAAACATACATACACACACAAACAGCCCCCCATACACACAAGTAAACACACGCTCAGAAAGAGGAGGAGGCTGGAGAGATGGCTTGGCAGTTAAAAGCACTGGCTGCTCTTGCAGAGGACCTGAGTTCTGTTCCCAGCAGCTCTATGATGGCTAACAACCATCCTTAACTACAGTTCCAGAGGATCCAACGCCCCCCCTGGCTTTCAAGGGCATTGCATGACATGGATGCACTTACAAACACACACACACACACACACACACACACACACACACACACGCACGCACGCAAAACACTTGTCCACATAAAATAAAAATTAAAAAATAAAAATAAGAAAAATAGAATATCCCTTTCCCCGGCCAGGATTAAGAAACATCTAAGAGATTATTAGACAGTGCCTCAGTGTGTCTGTGAGGGTGCTTTGGGGATCAGTGCCTCAGTGTGTCTGCGAGGGTGCTTTGGGGGTCAGTGCCTCAGTGCGTCTGTGAGGGTGCTTTGGGGATCAGTGCCTCAGTGTGTCTGCAAGGGTGCTTTGGGGGTCAGTGCCTCAGTGTGTCTGCAAGGGTGCTTTGGTAGCAGCTAACTAAAGGGGAAGATGCTCCATAAACGTAGGCAGTATCATCCCATAGACTGAGGACAGGTGAGTCGGAATAAAAGGGAGGAAAAAGGGGCTGGGGAGATGGCCTACCGGTTAAGAGCGCCGACTGCTCTTGTAGAGGACCCGGGTTCGATCCCCAGCACCCACATGGCAGCTGAGAACTGTCTTTAACTCCAGTTCCAGGGGAATCCGACGCCCTCTTCTGACCTCTGCAGCATTGTACCACACGGGTGCACAGACCAACATGCAGACAGTACATTCATACACATACAAAAGAAATAAATTTTACAAAAAGAGAGGAAAAAGAAGAAATCTCACCAGCATGCACCCCCCTGTGAGTCTCCACCATCATGGCCTTGAGTTACACAAACAAGCATTCTGCTCCCGTTCCATAGCAAGGTGCGTCCAGTCAGGGCCAAGGTGCAGAGGGCTGGGCGCAGCCCCGATGGTGCACTGGAGCCCGTGACGCTGCCGGGAGAATGGCACCAGCCTGCCTTCCCCTCCTCCTCGCTCCATTCAGGCTGGAGTGAAGCAAGCACGGGGGACTTGTTTCTTCTTTTGCTGGATGGAGGAGCGAAGCACGGGGGCAGCACCAGGACGGGACCCCAGTGTCCCAGGTCCTTGCACAGGGCAGCCCTGTACAGCCCTGTCGGCAGCCACCGTAGCCACTACCATAAGAAGGCCTGGGGGGCTGGAGCGATGGCCTAGCGGTTAAGAGCGCCGACCACTCTTGCAGAGGACCCGGGTTCGATCCCCAGCACCCACATGGCGGCCGGGAGCCGTCTGAAACTCCAATTCCAGGAGAACTCCAGTTCCAGGGGATTCCGACGCCCACTTCTGACCTCCGCGGCATTGCACGTCACGGGTGCACAGACTTGCATGCAGACAGTACATTCATACACATACGGCAATAAATTAAAAAATAATAATAATAAATAAAATCTTAAAAAAAAAAAAAGAAGGCCTGGATACTGCCAGGTGCCAGGTGCCAGAGGCTGAGATAGGCTGTGAGTTTTCCATCCAGGAGGGACATGCAGTTCAGCAAGAGTTGGGGAAACGGAGGGTGAGAGTTCCTCACCCTCAGATTCAAGTGAGTACCACTCCAAATCTGCCCTAGCCTATAGCGCCTCACAGCAGTGCCTGCTGCCTGGCTCAGCCCCAAGCAAGATACTTTCTCTGTGGGCTTGTGTTCCCTCAGCTGTAATGAAATGATAGAAACCCCTCCCCTGCAGATTGACCGGATTACCCGGAACAAGAGGACGCAGCAGGAAATAAGATAAAATAAATTTCAGATAATGTAAACATTATATACCAATGTCGTAACTCCCTGAAGCACAATGATACAGTCAAACAGAATCTTCTCCCCTGGTCTAAGATGGGGCAGTCTCAGCACCAGGACAGTAGAAGCAGCAAGGAGCAGGCATCTGCGGAGAAGGTGCTGGCCTACCGATGGGGTAAGCCTGTTGAAGGAGCTGGCTCCCAGCCCAGCCCCAGTAGATGTCAGCAGGTGGCTGCCATTCCTGGTGCAAACCAACCCAATCCCTACCAGCAGCAGCAAGATCCCCCTGGTATCCAGGACAGAGGGAGAGCAGGTAGCTGCATTCTTGACTCTCGTGTGAGCCCATATCTGTTGGCACAGGAGATGGACATCTGTCAGCCCCATCAAGCAGCTGCTTAGAGTCCCTGAAAGCCTTTCAGCGGGTGTGCAGCACTGTCAGCTCTGGTTAGTCCTTAAGATGGCAAAACTCCGAGCTCCGCTTGTAAAATCATCCTGACAGTCTACCCCAGATCTGTACAGGTGACAGCATGAAGGGACACTGAGGGCCACTCAGTCCATCTGACAAGCATGTCCTGACACTTCTGAGCCAGGCATGGGGAAGGAGTCCGCTGTGAAAACATGGTCTCCTGCCCACAGGGACCTGCTGGTTTCTCTGTGCAGAGGGAACTGGCTTGGCTTTCCATGTGGACCTTTAAAAAAATTTCCCCATTTTTGTGTGTTGTGTATGTATGTGTATATGACTTTTTTAATATTTTTTTTTTGAGACAGGGTCTCCCTGTAGCCCTGGCTGGCCTGGAACTCACTCTGTAGACCAGGCTGGCCTTGAACTCACAGAGATCTGCCTGCCTCTGCCTCCTGAGTGGTAGGATTAAAGGTGTGTGCCATCACACTGCCATGTGGGTGCTGGAAATTGAACCCAGGTCCTCTGCAAGAACAGTCGGCTCTCTTAACTGCTGAGCCATCTCTCCAGCCCCAACCTTTTTACGTGTGTGTGTGTGTGTGTGTGTGTGTGTGTGTGTGTGTGTACGTTGGGAATCATTCATTGAGGCAGGGTCTCTCAACCAAGCCTAGCGCTCAACGATACCGGGATTCCATCATAACCTTCTACAGCTGGAACTGCAGGTGGGCCAGCCTGCTCTCCAGTATTGACATGGGTTCTGCGGATCTAAACTGTACTCAAGTTTGCACATAAACAAGTGCTTTTAACCACTGGGCCATCTCCCCAGCCCCCCAAGGAGATTGTCTCTTCTCTCCATTCTGCACCCAGGACACTGAGGCACTAAGTCTACAGAGCACACAGGCTAGGACAAAACCCATGGTTAGCTATCAAAATGGGAGACAGGAGCGCACAGCTGGGTGCCTGAGGGAGTTGACAAGGCACAGAACTTCTTCCTTTCTGCATGCCAGGAAGTCCAAAGTCAATGTCCAACAAGGGAGGCCTGCGTATTTCATCTTCCCACACAGAAGGGACAGATTGAGGAAGCACGAGCTCTTGGAAAGGGGGTGGGGGAACTCACCTTAGGGAGTCCCCATTCTCCAGGTCACTTGCCTGCTCCCCTGATAACAACACAAATCTGTATAAGGGCGAAACTTCGGGGTCTAGTCACCCCCTGTCAGCCTCGCCCTTCCATGGCTGCCTGGCCTGGTTTCCAGTGCGTGGATGCAGGGGGACAGATTCCAACTGTGGCAGATGTTGAAGCTCAGCACTGGAGTCTGGGGAGCAGCTTCTCACCCACAGGCCTGGAGCATCTGCACACACATACAGGCGAGAGCATCCTCGCTCTCAGGCACCTGTGCTGTGGGAGGAGTAGACCTGGAAAGGGACCTCTAGAGGCAAATAATGCGCCTTCAAGTGTGGGGGGGGGCAGATGGCTTGTGAGCAGAGCTGGCACCCTGTGAGGACGATGCCCGAGCCTGGCAGGAAGGAGAAGCAAGGACTTGTTGACTGGTGAGGGCGTGGGTGGATGGTTAGGAGGGGCCGAAGGAAGCTGGG
This sequence comes from Rhizomys pruinosus, assembly GCA_009823505.1. Classification (NCBI taxonomy): domain Eukaryota; kingdom Metazoa; phylum Chordata; class Mammalia; order Rodentia; family Spalacidae; genus Rhizomys; species Rhizomys pruinosus. The sequence goes on along the minus strand of VZQC01014125.1, from coordinate 768,599 downwards.
CTCCACTGGGAAACTTGATTTTGTGGGAATCTGGGTCTGAAATAAAATGAGCCTTCGGGGATGGAATTTAATATCGCCTCGGAGCCTCTGTCTTCATTTAGGGTGACGTGATTGCATTTATCGTGGCTTCTCCCTCCGCCCCGGTTACATTTATTCTGGATTTATTCACTTATGAGTCTTGCAACAAGAAGTTGGAATGAGTAAATGTGCTTTTTCTTCCTGAGCTACATTAATTTTGGAGGGAGATTTATTCTGTCTAGTGTTCTCCTCGTGGCTGCTGATGAGCTGTTGGGACCCCGTTAGGGCCAAGCCAGGAGGCCGAGGCTGAGGCTGGAGGCTTGGAGACGCCAGGCAGAATGTTCCACGGGGTGGGGAGTGAAGGAGCCTGGCCTCACAGTGGAAATGCCTGTGGAGTTTGATTTATAACGACTGCTTCTGGTAAGAGCTTGATCCAGTGACTGGCATCAGTCCCTCCCAGCCCAGTGCTCCTGGGGACCTCAGGGCCTTGCACTTCACCAACCTCTTAAGGCCTCACATCTCTCTTACCACCACTGGGACCAGCCTTTTGGCCTATGAACACCCTCCTATCCGCAGAGACTGAACTCTGAGTATATTATTACACAGCTATTCCTCCTGATTGAAACCTTCCTCCTAGAGGCCCAGTAAACAAAACTCGGAAGTCTCTGAAAAGCTCCTGAAGCAGGATTCACAAGGCTCCGACCTAAGGTTAGACCAGCAGCAGTAACTGTGGAAAGGGAAAGTAACTTGCAGGCTCCCAGGGATGCAGCTTTTCTGAGTCCCTCCTGGGGCTGAGGAGGGCTTTTCAGAGATATGAGCCCCTTTGGGTTCCCCATACTCCTGTGAGCACACTTCACTCAGTACACTCACTGGGTCCCTAAGCTAGACTTGGTGGAGCTGTTTGATAATCTTCAGTGCCCTATCTGTGGTATATAAACTTTTGTTCATGTCTCCCAGGAAAAGTCACACAGCGCATGGCCAAGCCGCAGCACCAGGCCCTCCTGGAACCCATGGTCACCACCAGAAGTACAGAGGAACAAGGAAAGCTTCTACCAGGACACTCAGACCCATGGTCACCACCAGAAGTACAGAGGAGCAAGGAAAGCTTCTACCGGGACACTCAGACCCATGGTCACCACCAGACGTACAGAGGAAAAAGGAAAGCTTCTACCGGGACAGTCAGACCCATGGTCACCACCAGAAGTACAGAGGAGCAAGGAAAGCTTCTACCGGGACACTCAGACCCATGGTCACCACCAGAAGTACAGAGGAACAAGGAAAGCTTCTACCGGGACACTCAGACCCATGGTCACCACCAGAAGTACAGAGGAACAAGGAAAGCTTCTACCGGGACACTCAGACCCATGGTCACCACCAGAAGTACAGGAGGAACAAGGAAAGCTTCTACCGGGACACTCAGACCCATGGTCACCACCAGACGTACAGGAGGAACAAGGAAAGCTTCTACCAGGACACTCGGACCCATGGTCACCACCAGAAGTACAGAGGAACGAGGAAAGCTTCTGCCGGGACAGTCAGACCCATGGTCACCACCAGAAGTACAGGAAGAACAAGGAAAGCTTCTACCGGGACACTCAGACCCATGGTCACCACCAGAAGTACAGGAGGAACAAGGAAAGCTTCTACCAGGACACTCAGACCCATGGTCACCACCAGAAGTACAGAGGAACAAGGAAAGCTTCTACCGGGACACTCAGACCCATGGTCACCACCAGAAGTACAGGAAGAACAAGGAAAGCTTCTACCGGGACACTCAGACCCATGGTCACCACCAGACGTACAGGAGGAACAAGGAAAGCTTCTACCGGGACACTCAGACCCATGGTCACCACCAGAAGTACAGAGGAACGAGGAAAGCTTCTGCCGGGACAGTCAGACCCATGGTCACCACCAGAAGTACAGGAAGAACAAGGAAAGCTTCTACCGGGACACTCAGACCCATGGTCACCACCAGACGTACAGGAGGAACAAGGAAAGCTTCTACCGGGACACTCAGACCCATGGTCACCACCAGAAGTACAGAGGAACGAGGAAAGCTTCTGCCGGGACAGTCAGACCCATGGTCACCACCAGAAGTACAGGAAGAACAAGGAAAGCTTCTACCGGGACACTCAGACCCATGGTCACCACCAGACGTACAGAGGAACAAGGAAAGCTTCTACCGGGACACTCAGACCCATGGTCACCACCAGAAGTACAGAGGAACGAGGAAAGCTTCTACCGGGACACTCAGACCCATGGTCACCACCAGAAGTACAGGAAGAACAAGGAAAGCTTCTACCGGGACACTCAGACCCATGGTCACCACCAGACGTACAGGAGGAACAAGGAAAGCTTCTACCGGGACACTCGGACCCATGGTCACCACCAGAAGTACAGAGGAACGAGGAAAGCTTCTGCCGGGACAGTCAGACCCATGGTCACCACCAGAAGTACAGGAAGAACAAGGAAAGCTTCTACCGGGACACTCAGACCCATGGTCACCACCAGACGTACAGGAGGAACAAGGAAAGCTTCTACCGGGACACTCAGACCCATGGTCACCACCAGAAGTACAGAGGAACGAGGAAAGCTTCTGCCGGGACAGTCAGACCCATGGTCACCACCAGAAGTACAGGAAGAACAAGGAAAGCTTCTACCGGGACACTCAGACCCATGGTCACCACCAGACGTACAGGAGGAACAAGGAAAGCTTCTACCAGGACACTCGGACCCATGGTCACCACCAGAAGTACAGAGGAATGAGGAAAGCTTCTACCGGGACACTCAGACCCATGGTCACCATCAGAAGTACAGAGGAACGAGGAAAGCTTCTACCGGGACACTCAGACCCATGGTCACCACCAGAAGTACAGAGGAACGAGGAAAGCTTCTACCGGGACACTCAGACCCATGGTCACCACCAGAAGTACAGGAGGAACAAGGAAAGCTTCTACCAGGACACTCGGACCCATGGGCACCACCAGAAGTACAGAGGAACGAGGAAAGCTTCTACCGGGACTCAGATCTTGGGCTCTGGCCTCCAAAGTAGGGGCTTTTGTGACGGTTTAGTGATTTGTTTGGTTTTGTTCATTTGTTTTGAGACAGGGTCTTGCTGTGTAGAGCAGGCTGGTCTCAAACTCACTAGGTAGGCCAGTCGACCTTCAACATCATTCTTTATGGCACCCTCCCAAGTACTGGGATGGCAGACACGCCTTGCTAGGGTCAATGACTTATGGTGTTTGGAACCACGCATTCTGGGCCTCTTTGTTGCAGCAGCTGTGGGAAGATGACATTGTCACCTACAAGAACCACACAGTTGGGCCACCAATAAAATTAAATAAAAGAACAAAAACGTTTTGCACTCTTTCAAGAAGGTTATCATTTTGTGGTGAGGCAAATTCATAGCTGTTCTCAGCACATGCAGGCCGTCACATGGCAATGTCAAAAGAGTCTACACTTCGGTACCCTTTGTGGCCTATCTAATTAGCATTGTAAGTCCTTCACTGGGCATGGGGCACAGGGTGAGGCCCAAATGGGACAGGATGAGGAAACAGGCTGTATACCCAGTGGCAGGCTCAGGCAGACACAAAGACCCTCACACTTAACAACAAATTCAGGAGACTCTAGGTAGCAAACTCGAAGATTACCTCATGACTTTGCAAAGTGGGGAAGAGTTTTTACAGTCCCGGCACAGGCCCTGTCTCCCTTCCTCACTGGCTGAGTAATCAGAGGCTGCAGTCCTCCCTCTCCTCCTCATGGCTGAGTAGTCAGAGGCTGTGATCCCACAGTGTTACCCCCTGGAGGTAGTGTGTGCAACTGCAGCGCCATGCATGGATGAGGAGCTGGACTTTTTGTGAGTTCTATACATTTTGCAGTTTTTCTATACACACAGCCCACACTGCTGACTGGTCAAAATCTCCAGCTATGTCACATGGGTGTCGTGTGCCAGTCATCTGGATGAGTGCAAGATCACATTGTACAAGACAGGTGGGCCCCACCTACTTACCCTGAGTTCGTTGATGAACACAGACATTTAAAACAGCAGTGAGGGGGCTGAAGAGATGGCCTAGCGGTTAAGAGCGCCGACCGCTCTTACAGAGGACCCAGGGTTCGATCCCCAGCACCCACATGGCAGCCGAGAACCGTCTGAAACTCCAATTCCAGGAGAACTCCAGTTCCAGGGGAATCCAACACCCTCTTCTGACCTCCGCGGCATTGCATGTCATGGGTACACAGGCTTGCATGCAGACAATACATCCATACGCATACAGAAATAAATAAATAAATAAAAATTAAAACAGCAGTGAGTACATTTCTACTGGCAGGTTGTCATGAAAACATAAGACAGGGTGTGGGTCACCAGAGAAGGCTTCCTGGAGGAGGTGGCACCTACCTGAGACTGGGTGGTGGCTCCATGAAGTGACAGGAGGGGAGAGGAGGGACTACACAGTGTTGCAGGCTGGGGGAGGGGGCTGCAGAGGTGGAGAGCAGATGCCCAAACTGGCCAGGCTGTGCCCACAGTAGGAATCTAAGTGCTAGCTCCTGTTATCCTTTTATGCTGTGTCAGCTTTCAATTGGTTTGTGAGTTGAACATGCAGGGACACATGCCTGCCCCATGCAGGTGGCTGAAGGAGAACTCAGAGGAGACAGAACCTTCCTGTGGTCCCTGAGTGCTGGGTAGGATTAAAGGGGAGAATCCCAGGCCACAAGCTTGGCCAGCAGTCCTGGCTCTTCCACAGTCAGCTCTTTTTTCCCATTGGCTCAGGCCCAGCAGGAAAGAGGGCGGTCCAGGTATCTTCGGGGGGTGGGGGGGAGACTCTCACCTTCTTGGCCAGGTATCAGCCCAGCCCACTGAAAGCATGTTATGGTCCAAAACCCAGACACCAACTCCAGCACTGCCAAGGAGCATGTGTACAGCCCCTCCGCCTTCCCAAGCCTCAGTTTCCCCATGGGGAAAGTCACAGATGCTTCTTTTCCTCTAGGGATCTTGAGATGGGTGTAGGCATGTTAGGGCTGTGGGGCCAGCACCTCACTAACCAATCCAGGGACACCTCATGAGGTCCCCACTGCCTTCCTTGTGTAGCCACAGGCCGGGCTTTGGCCTCTCTGGCTGCACGAGAGGGCCGCCCTTGCCAGCAGCTTCATGGACATAGAGCCTGAGCCCAAGCGTTCAGCTCCCCAGGGGAGGGGGGTCAGGTAGAGAAGGGATAGCTCCCTCAGGTTGATGCCAGAAACAGGGGGAATTGGGCATAGAAGCTGTGAGGATCAGATTGGCCATCTCTCCTCTGTCCCCATGACCAGGGTCTGAAGTGAGCTAGGCCACCATATACATCTGGCCACTAGACACATCTGACTAAAAAGAATCAGAATGTGCTAATTGCTGTTCATCAGCCCTTAGGACCCTGGGTCGTCCCGGCAGCATGGAGGAATCACACTCAGGACTTTTTGGCACTTTCCGGCCAGATGTACTGCTCTCTATACAACATATATCTGGAAAGCCAGGAATAGCCTCTTCTATTGAAACCAGCGAGTTCACATGCCAAACCAGCCAGGTAGGGAGCAGAGGCCACAACTGGGGTGCTGGGGTGCTGGGATGCTGGGATCACTCACCGCCTCCCCTCCAGCAGCTTCAGGGCCAACTCCCGACTGAGTCAGCTGCCATGCTTGTGGGTGGAGGAGCAAGAGAAGGGAAGGCGCTCAGTTTACGGCTGATAACGCACACCCACGCGTGCACTCTACTTCCTTCGGGTGGGCGGAAGAATCGACTTTCACTGGTGTTAAACCATTTGTCAGCTGTGTCTCAGTAATTCTTGATTTCATCATAAGGCTGTGTAATAAACCGGGCACCATGAGAGGAGGACGTCAAGGCCCTGAGAGGTTAAGCCATTTGTCTGAGGCTGCACAACTACCAGCTGGGGTCAGGAGACAGGCTTCCAAGTCAGGGTTGGTTTCTGGTTCATTCACTTCAGCTCCTACCAGGTGAACGAGGCTGGAGGGGATGGTCGTCCAGCCAAGAAAACTGTGTCAGGGGCTCTGAGAACAACAGCAAATAAAACCTCCATAGGGCAGGAATTAAGGTCAGAAGAGCCTGGGCTTATAGGATCCACTCCAGGCTTAATTTACAATTCTGGTGTTTTGCTCACCTGGGATGTTTTTGGCACCAAATTTAATATTTTAACGTATTGCACTGGATACTGTCAGTTGTCAACACACCTGGGTAGAGGGACCCTCAGTTGAGGAATTGCCTCCATTGGACTGGCCTGTGGGCATGTCTGTGGGGCATTCTCTTAATTGTCGAGTGATGTGGGATGGCCCAGCCCACTGTACAAGGTGCTGCCCCTGAGCAGGTGGTCCTGCATTGTTCAGAAGGCAGGCTGAGCACAGGCCAAGGGAGCAAGCCAGTGAGCAACGTTCCTCCATGGTCTGTGCTCCAGGCTCCTGGCCTGAGTTCCCACAGTGATCAACAGTGACCTGGGAGATGTGAGATAAAATAGACCTTGTCCTCCCCAAGTTGGTTTTGGTCAGCGTTATTGTCACAGCAATCGAAAGCCAACTAAGACACATAGAATACATTGGCATTGTTTCTGGGTCCGTGAGATAGCTCAGTCGGTACAAGTGCTTGCTGCCAAAGCTGATAATCTGATTTTGATCCCTGGGACTCAGGTGATCCTCCGACCTCCACACATACCATGTCACGTGCACATGTGCATGCACGCATATATACATTTAGTAAAGAATTTTGAAAACCATTATTTCCTTTCATGGCTGAGTTTTGGTGCTCTTAGTTTGGCCCCAAGAGATCCCTGATTGTTCTAGTTGCTTTCTTTTGCTGTGTTAAAATGCTCTGACCAAAACCAACTTGGGGAGGAAGGGATTTATATTTGGTTACACTTCCTGGCCAGAGTCTACCACTGAGAGAAGTCAGGCCAGTTTCTCAAGGCAGGAACTTGAAGCAGAAACCATGAAGGAAGGCAGCTTGCCGCCTCACTCACCAACCCATGTTCAGCCAGCTTTCTTACCCAGCCTAGGGAGGGGACTGCCCACAGTGGGCTGGGACCTCCATCAAGTAACAGTCAGGACAATCCCCAAGGAACAGGCCCATAGGCCAATCTGATCTGGGTGACCCCTCAGTTGAGGCCCTTCCCAGGTAACTCCAAGCCATGTCCAGTTGATAGTTAAAGCTGACTAGGTCAGGACTAGAGAGAAGGCACGGTGGCAAGGAGCACTGACTGTTCTTGCAGAGGACTCAGGTTCGATTCTCAGCACCCATGAGGCAGCTAACAACTATCCATTAGCTGCAGGCAGTGCATGATACAGGTGCATTTGCACATATGTAGGGAATGGGAATACACTCATATACATAAAATAAAAATAAAAGTAATAAGTAAAATTTTTTTAAAGGTAACTTTAAAAAGGTCACCAGAGTCACAGAGCCCTCCTTTGGACCCTCTCTGTATAAAGGTGATAACAGAAGTCTAAATACCCAACCTCTGTTTTTATGGCATTCCCAAGGTCTTGGGAGAAAGAAAAAAGCCTTCTCAAAGCTCAGTTCTTAGGGCCTATGGGATGCAGCACCTAGACAGAGGTTAGCTGCAGCTATGATCAGGGTTGTGACTATGTGTAAAAGCCTTTAGCACAGAGTATATTTGCAAGAGTAGGATGGAGAGGGCTGAAGGGGCTGCTAGAGCTGCCAGGGGAAGATGGTCAGGAGGCCAGTGGGGACACACGGGAAGGAGCAGCCGGGGCTCTGCACAAGGAGTGCTGTGTGCATGTGTGGACGGATGGACGGATGGATGTGTGGACGGATGGATGGATGGATGGATGGAGGGAGGGAGGGATGGAGGGATGGAGGGAGGGATGGATGGTTGGAGGGATGGATGGATGGATGGATGGATGGATGGAGGGATGGAGGGATGGAGGGATGGATGGATGGATGGAGGGATGGATGGATGGTTGGAGGGATGGATGGATGGATGGATGGATGGAGGGATGGAGGGATGGATGGATGGATGGATGGTTGGAGGGATGGATGGATGGATGGATGGATGGAGGGA
>VZQC01014125.1:629912-758131 GCA_009823505.1 Rhizomys pruinosus | reverse complement strand
TGGATGGATGGATGGATGGATGGACAGGTGGATAGATGGATGGATGCATGCATGGATGAATGGATGGTTGGATGGATGGATGGATGGATGGATGGATGGATAGATGGATGGATAGATGGATGGTTGGATGGATGGATGGATGGATAAGTGGATGGATAGATGGATGGTTGGATGGATGGATGGATGGATGAATGCATGGACAGGTGGGTGAATGGATGGATGGATGGATGGATGGATGGATGGATGGATGGATGGATGGATTGATGGATAGGTGGATGGATGGATGGATGGTTGGATAGTTGAATGGATGGATGGATAGGTGGATGGATGGGTAGATGGATGGATGGATGGTTGGATGGATGGATAGGTGGATGGATGGATGGATGGATGGACAGATGGATAGATGGATGGATGCATGCATGGATGGATACCAGTACGTGTAGATGAATGTTGATGCTGATATTTATGTGGGCAATGGAAAGAGATATGGCAAGGTACACAGGGCAAACCTTGGTGACTCATAGCCTAGTGAGGAGCCAGGAAGATAATCACTCCCAAGGCAATGCCACAGAATCACAAAGGATGTGAACAAGCCTGGAGGACTCTGGTGAAGACTTAGCTATCCCATGGTAGACAATGCAGAACCCTCCCTTCCCTGGAGGTTCTCTGGCATGAGAGAGAGGAGCTGGCAGGTGAGTGGAGAGTAGTGCACAGAGCCCAGAACAGTGAGCTCTGGAGAGGGGCCATGGAGAGGGACGGTGGAGAGAGACCATGGAAAGAGACCATGGAGAGAGACAGTGGAGAGAAACTGTGGAGAGAGACCATGGAAAGAGACCATGGAGAGAAACCATGGAGAGAGACCATGGAGAGGGGCTGTGGCACTGTAGAGTGAGAGCCCCTGGCTTGCAACCCACTACTTCTAGTTCTGAATCATATGCCAGCCTTCCCGCACCTCAGTTTCCTGAACTGTGAAGTGGGATCCACCTCCGAGGGTCACTCTGAGGACCTAGTAGGACTGTGGTGTGCTCTCAGAACAGATGATCTCTCCCTAACACCTATGCCACCCCCACCTCCTTCCCAGTGGGGTGTTTGGGTTGCTGTGCTCTGTCTCCACAGGAAGACCCGACTCTGCAGCAGCGGGCAGACCTCACCCCCAGCTCCCTTCTCAGATCGTCTCCCACACTGTGATTGGCAAAGGGCCTTTCTTCCTCCCCTCTCACTATTCCCAAACATGCACCTGCCCTCTCTCTATTCATGAAAATCTGCATTGATTTTGCCATAAACCCTGATGAATTCAGCGTGTGGAAAAAAATAACATTGATTCTCCTGCCTCATAATTTGTCTGCGAACAGCAGGGCCTACTAATGACTTCCCCAAGATTTACTCTGGGGACCAGGGTCATAACTCTGTGAACCCACCATGTGCTACCTCCTCCACACTTGGGTGTTCTTTGGCCCTTTGATTGCTTTGGTTGAAAATGGGCAGGTTTGGGGCCCAAGGGCCATGCCAGCTGCCACCTGCTTCCCTGTAGGGGAAGAAAGGAGGGAGAGAATGGAAGAGGACCATAAAGGGAACTGCAGATGGGGAGACAGGGGCCATCAGGAGAGGGAAGGAGGAGGATGTGGCCAGCCACCAGCCACACACCAGTCACTTGAAATTGTGGAGGAGGTCACTTCTCCTTGTGTGAAACTCATAATAATGAAACTGGTGCCATTAGCGCTGCTGAAGCTCAGAGAGGTTGGATGACAAGCCCAGCCTCACACAGCATAAGGGTTGATCAGAGCCCTGGGGCTGAGACGATGTTGTGGCTCCCCAGGACACATGGTGAGTGCCACTTCTCACCCTCCACTGAAGATTAGACCATGTCTGGCAGAGGGATGTGGGCAGAGATGATGCCTGCCTGCCACTTCCAGGCTGATCCTTGGAAACAGCCCCCTCCCTTCACCTTTAGGGTGGAGACCTCAGGTGGTGCAGTCAGACCTTCCAGCCTCCCACAATGACTACAGTGAGAATAGGCACCTGCGACACAAACCCACCCAGATCCCAGCATTATCATAACACAGGAACATTTATTGAGCACCTAGTGCATACCAAATGCCAGACAGCATGTTATGTACTATAATCTCTCAACTACACCTTATGCCTCTGCCTGAGGCAGGAAACCCTTGACCACAGCAGGAAATGACCTGCTCAAAGGACCTGTGCTTGGTCAGGATTCAAATCCAGGCACCACGCTCAAGTCGTGTCCCCCCGTCCCCCATCCTCCATCCCCCCGTGCCCCCACCCCGTCTTCCTGGCTCCCTCCAGTCCCTTGGAAAGAGACTGTAAGGTTGCCTGGCTGGGCTCCAGATCCCTCACCTCCAGACACTCTCTGTTTCCCCAGTCTCATTTCTTTCAATTACATTTGGTTTTGGAAGTTTGCATAAAGGAGTTGTGTACTGGTCAGATCTTTTACTGCTGCGAAAGAGAACGAGATGAACAGCAAGAAAGAGGACTTTTGACTTGTTTGCGTTGTTTTATTTTTTAATAGTTTATTTATTATTTTTACTTTATGTGTATGAATGTATTGCCTGCATGTATGTTAGTGCACCCATGTCATGCAATGCCCACTGAAGTCAGAAGAGAGAGGAAGGCATCAGATCCCCCGGAACTGGTGTTGCAGATGGTTGTTAGCCTCTATGTAGGTGCTGGGAATCAAACCTGGGTCTTCTGCAAGGGTAGCCGGTGTACCTAACCACTGAGCCATCTCTCCAGCCCTTCTTTTGTGCTTTGGAGACAGGCTCTTAGAGAGTAGCCCAGCCTTAGCCTTCCATTCATTAGTAGGCCCTGGGAGTGTAGGTGTGAGTTGCCATGCCCAAAGTGAATAAAGCAAAGGCTTACTCTGGCTCCTGCGTTTCTAGGCCTGACTTGAGGCAGAGACAGTAGAGTGGGCTCGATGGGGCAGAGCTGATGACCTCACAGCAGCCAGGAAACTGAGAGCAGCTGAGGACATGACTGGAGACAAGACACAGTCCCAGGGACACGGCCCCAGGAGTCACGTCTCCAGCTGGGCCCAACCTCCAACTGAGGACATGACTGGAGACAAGACACAGTCCCAGGGACACGGCCCTGGGAGCCACGTCTCCAGCTGGGCCCAACCTCCAACTGAGGACATGACTGGAGACAAGACACAGTCCCAGGGACACGGCCCTGGGAGCCACGTCTCCAGCTGGGCCCAACCTCCAACTTTCCACCCCCCACCAACACCATCGTGTCATGAATCCAGACAGGGATGAACCCACTGATGGGTGTCAGGGTCAGGGCTAACAGAGCAGGAGACAGCCTAGCATTGCTACCAGCTGCCAGAGAAGGCCCCCATCCTTCAAGGACCTCCCCGCAGGTAATGATGGGACCTTGACTTCACCTCAGAAAAGAATTTCAGTTTGAGCCAACAGCAAGAAGAGTTGGAGTTGATTAAGGAGAAAGGATAAATAGATAAGCATGGGGGTTAATAGAGAGATACCAGGAAAGGATAGGCCCTCCCGGAGGGGATAGGTATGGGCTTTCCAAAGACAGCCACAGCCATGGTGTGCATGACGTGGGTGGTTCTCACGTTATATATCAAAGATTTGCTAGAAACTTTCCACCCCTGTTTTCCCCTCTTTTTCAGTGAGATTCCAGGGTAGCTCTGGAGGAGCCTGGGGTAGGGTCAGGGTCTGATAAGACAGAGCCATGGACCACAGGGAGCACCAGGGTTTTAGAGCTGGCTCTTGCTTGCTTGCTTGCTTTTTTGAAACAGGGTCTCCCTGTAGCCCCAGCTGTCCTGGAACTCACTATGTAGACCAGGCCGTCCTTGAACTCACAGAGATCTGCCTGCCTCTACCTCCTGTGTACCAGGATTAAAGGTGTGCGCAACCTCCCCTACTCAGCACATAATGCCATGCCCTTAGCTAGGAGCAGAGGATTATGGAAAACGTAGTCTTTAACCCATGGTCCTGTGCCCAGCTAAGAATCAAACACTCTAGATTGGAGCTCAACTGGGAGCAAGTCAGCTTTCCACAGAGGAGAGTCTGGCGGGGGTGGGGGTTGGGGGGTACTTAAGTCACCCCATCTGATACAGTTAGCAGAAGAGATACAATCCCAGAGTCTATGTATGGGACTGGCCCTCCCGGGCACAGGCTTCCGAACAGACCACATGAACCTTGATCTCAGGAAGATGGGGAACTCAGGAACTGACCTCACAGACCTGTGGGTAAAACCATGGTTGTCAAATCTGCTCATTCATCCACCTATTAGTTTATTTGAGGTGTACGCCTCGATATCTCACTGCCCACAGTATGGTTTCTAGATGTTCGTATGATTATCCTCATATGATCAGCGTTGAGAACTTGGTCCTTGGAGTGGTGATTTGGGGAGGTGGGGGACCTTTAAGAGGTGGGTGTCCATCCTCATGAGTCATTGACATGCTGCTCTCAGGAATCCGTAGCTTCTGTGGGATCCTTAGTGAGTTCTTGCAAGGTTAGTCCAAACACAGCAAGCCTGATGTCCTCCCCCAACCTCCTCTATCACCACCTCGTAAGAATTTATTGATTTCTCATTCCTCTGTGCCATCCCTCCATGGCCAGGCACACCATGATGTGTCACTGGCAGGAAGATCATCTGTAAAAGCCAGATACATGGCCTTTCAGCCTCTAAAAGTGCCCATTAAATTAGCCTCTTTTCTTCATAAAGTTACACTACTACTTCAGGCATTTGGGGAGAGTAATAGACTAATACAAAAATATTGGGGAAATGGCCTACAACTATATTTCTCAAAATGTTTTCCATAGAACACGATTCTGACTTCATCATGGATGTGCAGAGGCCAGAGGGCTGCACGGATTTTTGATACACACCCTGGTCTGACAATCACTGGTTTGGAATCTTCGCAAGGTAGGTACTAGGGATGGGGTTCCCTGTGTCCACATGGGACCAGGTGGGGGTGGATGATTTCTGTGTTTTCAGTCAGGGGACCCTGGGTTTAAATTCAAGTTCTGCCCTTTGCCAGGCTCCACATATCTGGAGGAGACGCTTCAATGGAGGTATCCACAGTCTTTTCTCCTGTAACAGAGATGTGAGAATGGCCACTCACCTATCCTCTGTCTATTCTACAAACCCAGCCAGATACTGAGTGCTGCCATAGGCAGCCAACAGAGCCAACCTGGCTTGGTGGCACTTAGAGCACAGTGGGTGAAAGCAGACAGCAGTGGATGACAGTGGAGAGAGGGCAGCTGGGTAGGTCTGCAGAAAGGGAGGCTGGTGGGTGTTGGGGGGGTGACAAGAAGACCTTAATAAAAAATGATTTTAGGGGCTGGAGAGATGGCTTAGCAGTTAAGAGTGCCAACTGCTCTTGCAGAGGACCTGGGTTCTATCCCCAGCACCCACATGGTGGCTGAGAACCATCTTTAACTCCGGTCCCAGGGAAATTCGATACCCTCCTCTGACCTCCGTGGCATTACATGACATGGGTGCATAAGCTTACATGTAGACAGTACATTCATACACATATAAAATAAATAAAAATTTTAAAACTGATTTTTAGATCAGGCATTCATGGAAGGCTTCCTGGAGGCAGCAGCAGTGAGCCACGCTGATAATGGAGCAGGGGCTTTTCCAGGGGAAGAGAAGCATGCTCCTAGCAGGAGCCAGAGCCAGCTGCTGGGTTCTAGCACCAGCTTCATAGGCTGGTGCTAGAGAAGAGAGGAGAAGAAGAGCTAGGCCAAAATAACTTCAGAAGACCTGTGATGTCTCTTCCTGGGATGATCCAATGACCCTGGGAGGTTTGGAGAAGAGACACTATGGAATTGAAACAACGTGGGAACAGAATCTCTCACTGATGCATGGAGGAAGGTCTCTACCCTTGGGGAAGTAGAAAACCATTGTGCTAATTCAGGGAGGACAGGCGACCGAGAGGTCAAATGCACATGAAAAGGGTCTGGCAGATCTTCATGCCGGCCCACCCTGTCTGGGTCTCCGGAGCTGAGAACACCTACCCTGCAGCCCCAGAGGGAAGAGGTCCCGGCTTAGGAAGCACTCTGGAAGCTTCAGTCTTAGCCCCTGACCTACTCCCGCAGGGGCTTGGCCTGGGTGTGTGTAAGGATGGGATGTGGGGTGGCTGCGTTCCCCACACACAAAGCTCATCCAGCAAGGTGCCGTCTCCTTTGGAGCACTGGGGGTCAGTGTCTGGTGGGCTGCAGATGGAAGGCCAGGGTGGTCGAGCAGCTCCTATGAGGCCCCATGTGGAGTCTGTCTGTTTGGGCCTTGTGCAGCTCCAACTCACTGCAGACATTCCCAGAGATAGCAGGAGGCCAGGGAGGCTTGCTGCTGTGCACCTGCCCGCAGGAGCCCTGGAGGTGCTTTCCTAGAGCGACGCTGGCTCTCCTGGCCACACACACTCCTTTCTTTCCATTGGCTTGTTCACATGACCAAGACAGGAGCACTTGGGCCTGCTCATGTATACACACTTGAAGACATGTGTGCATGCATACATGTGCTCTCAGTGTATCTGTCCAGCGCATGTGCATTCCTGTGGCCATTCCCGTGGGCATTCATGTGTGCATTCCTGCGTGCATTCCTGTGTGCATTCCTGTGTGCATACCTGTGTGCATTCATGCCTGATTCTATGAGAATTGCCCAGCCCTTCCTCCTGGGGTTCAGGGCCCTGGCCAGTCTCACTGGAGGCTCTAAGGGTCCTTGTCTGCTGTAGAGACCTGAGGCTGGGTGGCAGCTGTGGCAGAGGGTCCTCTGAGAAACTGATAGCTTTCCTCCATGGGAATGTCTTGGGCTCAGGGCTGATCCCCAGGGAGGGCCTGCTTACTGAAGGAGAGGAAAGAGCACTGGCAGGACGAGGGAGGAGTACAGAGGAGTAGGAAGGATGCAGAGAGAGACAGGGCAGAGCAGCAGGCAAAGTAGCCAACCAACTAAAGGATGGGCTGTCACGTGAGTGGCAGGTTGGCAGAGTGTTTATTTAGCATATGCAATCCCCGGGTTCCATTCCCAGCATTGTATAAACCGGGCGTTATGTTGCCTCCCTGTAATCCTAGCAGTTGGGAGGGAGAAGCAGGACGATCAGGAGGCCAAGGACAGCCTGGGCTACACATGAAATTCTAGAAGCCGGGCGTGGTGGTGCACGCCTTTAATCCTAGCACTTGGGAGGCAGAGGCAGGCAGATCTCTGTAAGTTCAAGGCCCGCCTGGTCTACAGAGTAAGCTCCAGGCCATCTGGGACTAAAGGGAGACCCTGTCTCAAAAAGACAGACAAAAAAAAAAAAAAAAAAAAAAAAAAAAGAAATTATAGGACCAGCCTGGGCTACATGAGATCCTGTCTTAAAAAAAATTCTGTATCATATCGTATATAGGGTTCACCCAACCATTCACTAACTTAGCTCTCTTCAGGCATGATGCATGATGCTGTGGCCTTTCCCACCTGCTTCCTAGACCCATCCACAAGCAGGTCAGTTACACATTTACCTTCTTGGGGCCCAAAGTGAGGCAAGGACTCCAACCGCTCATACCAAACTGAGATCCCCCCCAAGACTTTGTCCCTTCCCCGTGTCTGGTCTGCTGTTCCCTCTCATGTGTTCAGAACCCTGATGGGGACAGGTGTACAGGGTCCCTGGAGTTTCTTCCTGTCAGCTCTCCATCTTGATGTCTGCTCCTGCAGAACCAGCCCATTTTCCTGGTGGCCTCCCATGCCACCCAAGGGCAGTGCAGAGAGCAGATGTGACTTCACTCCACCGGCACAGTTTGCTGCAAGCAAACATGGAGCATAACCTTGAACCCAGTTCTCACGGAGGCTTCTGCAAGTCCACCAGTGCCTCTCATGCTGGCCTCTCCGCTGCTTTCACTGCCATCCCCTATCTGGAAGGCAGGCGACCGGCAGTTTCTGCCATCTCTCTCAGCTCAGAAACTGAATGGAGCTTGATCTGTGATCTGGTTGGCTCTTGCAGGGCCTGCATCGATGCCTAGTGCTTTAGTCTTGCTCCATTCTTCCCATCCACACAGCCTGTCTGTTCAGCTCCTGCCTCTTCCCTTCACTCCCACAGGCAGCCCTCAGGGTGGGTTTACTGTGGACCCTCTGCCTGCACATCTTTTTTGTGAAACATATTGGTGTGTGTGTGTGTGTGTGTGTGTGTTTCTATTCCAACCCTGGGTCTTTGCCATCCATCCATATTGCTGCAGGCACGTCTGGCATGCTGCTTCTAATGGCGTTGAGCCTGCAGTGGACACATTCACACGCTGCTGTCCTGTTATCCGCAGACACCAAGATCCAGCAGCTGTCGTGTACCAGACACTGCCAGTAAACATTCAAACTTGAACTGCCAGGCTTAAGGGTTACTGTGTTCCCTACAGTGCTCACTTTTTGTCCACATTCATGGAGAAGAAATTGAGACAGACAGGGTCAGACAAGTGTCCCAAGATAACCCAGCTATGGAGCACTAGACCTGATACCAATCTCTTCTTTTTCTATATCACTCAGTGAAATTGGCCTATCTGGGGCCCCAGATCCAGCGTTAGAGGTCTGGCTGGGCTCAGAAATGGGAATCACTGTGCTAATAATGCTGTTTCTCATCAAGTGCTTTACATAGCTATCAGGTACAGTTGCACAGGTCGTGTACTTTGCTGATCCCAGGAGAACCATTCATCCAGAGTGCAGTCTCAATAGTGCCCCCTGGAGGTGTTCAGTGGGATGACAAGAATCCTCTAAGGCTGGAATCATGCCTCCCTTTTCATAGCCCAGAAAAGTGAGGCTGAGAGGTTACGTGACCTGCAAACAAAGTACAGCCAGCAGGTAACGGAGCATAGCTACAGACCTATGCCACACTCCGCCTGTATGTGCCTCAATAATGTAGGGCAGTCAAGTTGAGTGTGTCTCAGTTCACCCAAGGCCAGCCGCTCCAGTGGAAATGCCAGAAAAACACTATAATATCTCCAGGGGGCCATGGCAGTCGGCCACCCTGGCACAGGGGGTCTTAGAAGGAATTCTCACACTCCCCCCTCTGCCCCACCCTCATCCTCCCAGGCTGAGGGCTCATGTTCCCCTGGGCCCCACTACATCATGGGTGAGGTCCTTATCCAACCTGCCAGGTGGCTGTCAAAGTCGTCAGGGTGGATGTGCACAGAGCCACAGCGACTGGACGGGAGCATGGGGGGGGGGCTCTGGGTTCCTTCCCCACGTGAAGACAGCTTCAAAGAAAGGCCGTTATTTAGATGGAGAGCATCTCTCCTCAGCTATTCCCCTGACCCGCCAGAGCCGAATCATGGAGCTTCAGCATCTATATATCTGACATGCTTAGCACACATGTATTTCAAGTGTATCTGACATCATATAAAATTGAGGTGAAATATTGCAAAATTGGCCAATTCGTATACATTTTAAATTTTCTTTATTTGTTGCACTTATTTTACATATCTATACAATCTGTCTTCAGAACAGGGGAGAAGGAGTGATGAATCCATACTGAGGTTCTACACTGCAAAGAGGCTGGGGACAGGTGCCCAGCATCTCTGAGTTCTGGCTCCAGGGAGAAATGGCTGCTTGCACCCACCTTCCCCAGGGGCCACATATCCAGGGACCAGAGACAGGGCCTGTCACAAGACTCCCTGGCCCTCCTGGTGGGCCTGGGCAATGTTCTCTAATGATGTGGGACCAACCTAAAGTTGGGGTTCTTGTGCATCTGAGTGTGTATGTGTACACGTGAGCACACATGTGGAGGTCAGAGGTCAGTGTCAGGAGTCTTCTGCAATGCTTTTTCACCTTAGTTTTGGAAATGGGGTCTCCTGCTGAACCCGGAGCTCACTGTTTCAGGTATCCTGGCTGACCAATGAGCCCCTGGAATCTGCCTGTTTCTGCCCAATCTCCCTCTCCCTATTGCTGGCTCTAGCTGCATGCCAGGGTGTCTGGATTTTACATGGGTGGTGGAGATGCAAACCTTAGTCCTCATGCTTGAGTAACATGCATTTACCCACTGAACTAACATCCCAGGGCCTAGAGTTGGGATTCTTAACCTGGGGTTCAAGAGTAGGCTTTAGGAGTGGGCAGAATATCTCAGCAAAGTGCTTGCCCCATGAGCATGAGGACCTAAGTTTGAAACTCCTAAACCCACATAAAAATCCAGACATGGAAGCACATGTCTGTAACTCCATCATGGGGGGGGGGCATTGGGACAGAGGCAGGCAGATCCCGGGGACTCTCTGGAAACCAGCCTAGACAATTGGTGAACTCTGGGTTCAATGAGAGACCTTGTCTTGAAAAGAGAAGGTGGAGAGAGACACCTGGCACCAACCTCTGACCTCCACATGCATGCACACATGCAAACCCACATACACCAGTGAACCCATCCACAAGAAGACACACAAAGAATAGACTTTAGGGATTCCCTTGACCTGACAAGGTGGGAACATCTCTCCAGGAGCATTATCAGGTGGATATGTGCTGCTAAGAGGGTCTCTTCTTGGCTGCCTTTCCTGGCTCCCAACCTCAACCACCTGGCATGGGGAAGCCCAACTTCCTGGTTCTTTGGTATTGGACCCGTTGCTCTCAGGGGAAAGCCAGGAGGTTGGATGTGAATGGATCACCTATTGGAGACTCAGAGCTTTTCCATGGGCAATCACAGATGAAAGTTCACCGTTGTTGTTCACACCTAGCATTGGAGGCTGGAGGAGGGCTTGGAGCCCAAGACACAGGAGAGAGTGTTGGGAACCCAGCACCAAAAGGCCCCAGGGCCACCTACCCCGTTGCCATTGTTTCCCATGAAGGGCCTCATGGGCCAACATCTTAAATACCATCCACGATGGGTGAGGCTCTGACCCATAGTCCAGCTGGTTGCACCCAACACCCAAAACAGTGTATTGGCTATCTGCTCCATTCACGGAGCTGGGCTGCATTTTACTTAGCCTTGAATACTCTGAGCCTGGGTTGGCACATATAAAACCTCAAAAACAGAGGTGGATGGATGGATCAGTGGATGGATGGATGGATGGACGGATGGATGGATGGATGGATGGATGGGAGGATGGATGGATGGATGGGAGGATACATGGATCAGTGTGGGTAGGTGGGTGGATGGATATATGGATGGAAATGTATGGATGGATGGATAGTTGGGTAGGAGGATGGATGGATAGCATGTGGGTGAATGGGTAGGTGGAGGATAGATGACAATCAGTAGGTGGGTGTGTGGATGAATGCCTTAAAAACAGGTTTCTGATCGTAGAACCTAGTTTTTGACACAGTGCTGTCTTTTATGTCCCTCGGAAGCAAGGCACCGTCTATAAAAGCCTCATTAATATCTCAAACAATGGAGAGGCTGGATCAGCAGTGCCCCTCCCTCCATTAAGGCTGAATGTCCCTTAGGGACACAATGGGGGATAATGCATCTCCCCAGAGCTCTCCTCAGCTGCTGGCCACCAAGAGCCCATTAGGGAACAAGAGAAGCTATTGATCCCCAAAGAAAGATGGCAGGCACTTCCTGGGTCCAGTAAGGGAGGAAGAAAAGGCAAGAGCCTTCTCCTGTGGCTGGAGATGCAGGAGGTCCCCAGGTCAGCTGAGATGCACTGTGGTTCCTGCACCTCTGATCTCAGAAACTGCCAAGAAGGACATGAGGGGTGAGCGGCCTCCCCAGACTCCCTGCTGTAAAGGAACCGTGTGATTGTTCCATTCTCTCCTGCCCTGTGCCTTCTGCAACAGGAACACAGCCAGCCTGGGAGCTTCTCACCAAACCCAGCTAAGATCAACAAAGCTGCCCTTCAGCTGGAGGGACCTTCCCCAGGCCCATTCAAACCTGTAAAGCTGCCAGTGACCACTCGACACTGTGTAGCTGATCCTGACTTTCCTCCCATGAGCTCTTCTTCCTTACCCAGGACCTGGTTCTTTGGTATTGGACCTGTTGCTCTCAGGGGAAAGATTTCCCTTCTTCTTTTGTTTCTGATTTTTGTTTATTTGTTTTGCTTATGTAGTATTTAAAGAGAGTTTGAGTCTATTGGAATGTCACATAGAATCCTTTTGACAGCTTGGCGATCTCCTCTTGCCTTCCTGCAGGGAGCTGCCCTACTGTGCTCAAGCTTCTGCCTCTCTTAGGCTGGGCTGTGTGCTGTCTTCACTCAGACACTGTCCCCAGCACTAACTCTTGTTCCCCAGTACTGAGCCAGGGCTCTGAGAGGCAACAGGACTGTCACAGCGTCACGGAGGGTCTTACCCTCCATTCCCCTATTTTGAAGAACAGTCTTTGCACATGGCTCTGTCAAAACTTGAAAATAGAAGACAGACCTTGAAGCCACGTGTTCAGGAAAAGAAAGCCAGCAGCCCCTCTGGAGGGCAGGACATCTCTACCAATGCAAACAGCAGCTGGCTCCTCACGCTGGCCTGTGGTGGCCTCAGGGTTTTGGGCAGAATCTGGAGCACAGCCCTGAAGACTGAGGTCCTGAGAGCGCTTCCAGCCTCCCCTCATCCCAATCCCATGGAGCCTAGGGGCTATTGTGGCTTTGTCTTCCTGCCTCCCCCTTCTTCTTCATCCTGCTGCATTAACCATCCAGGACCTCTATTCCCAGCCCTTGTTCCTGCACCGTTTGACTGTCACGACCCTTCTCAACAGCCATCACGGCCTCCTCAGAGTGGAGCACAACAGCAAGCCTGCTGTCCCCATCAGCACCCACCATCCCCTCCAGTGTGGGGAGGACGAGCCCTCTGTTACCAACACCTCACAGACTTATTACCAAAAGTAGCTTCGGACTGGAATTGAATGCCCACAATTTGCATAATTTTGCATTTCATTTGCATAGTACTTATTCCCTGTCCAAAAATACTAGCATTCACTCTCAATTTTGCTATTGACTCTTAGGGCACCCAGCATTGGTCCCTGAGTCCTTCTCCCTCCCCCACCCTACTTAGGGTGAGCCCTGATCTTTTTCTCCTTCTAACCAGGCAGGTGGGATCAGGCTCCTGGAAGCCCCAGCTCGGAATCAGGCTTGGTGCATTTGACCTATACCTGCTATGCCCAGTGTCCAGCAGGTGGTCTGAGAATGCCAGGGCTTACCTAAGGAAAAATAGGACTGAATAAGGAGTGAATGGATGACGAGCAATGAATGAACAAATGGACAGATGGATGGATAAATTAATGAATGAGCAAATGCAGGATACATGAATAGCGAATGATAAATGATTGTTGAATAAATGGCAGTGAATGAATGAATGGGTCACTGGAAGGTCAGCTGTTGCCCACCAGGCACTCACTACAATGCAGATTCCCTGTATCCCCAGGTCATGAGCATCCCGGGTCTTCACTGAACAGAGACAGGAACAAATGTGTCCTTGGCAGGCTTGCAGGGGCAGGCTTTGTGCCAGCCTTGAGCCAGGATGGGCATCAGGGTCCCACGCCCTCAGGGGCTTGGCAGCCATGTTGGGAGAATAAGGCAGCCTCTCTCAGGAGATCATTAGAGAAGGCGTGGAGGCTGCAGCTGTGTGGCTGGAACGCCGGGCATCTGGGAGCTGGGGCTCAGGTGGAACTGTGGACAGCTGAGTTTGCCATGGCCCTTGTTCTGAGAGGCCTTTGGACGAAGGGGAAGTTGACAGGAAGAGTGGGGAGTGAAGAGGCCAGAAGAGCTGACGGGAGAAGAGGGCGGCCGATGCCTGCATGCCTGGTGGGGTCCCAGCCTCAGCCTGTCTCTCAACCCCATCATGTTGACAGTGGCTCCCCAACAGAGGCCCAGCATTCCAGCTGAGCAGACATGTGCCAGGGTGCAAAGAGGCTGCCACTGTGGCAGTCAGCTGCTGTCCCCAACTTCACCCAGGTGGCACCATCAATAACACGGAGTTGGCAGGGGACCTTGCAGCTCAGAACACAGGGCTTCCACCCATGTTGGCAGGCAAGTGTGAGAGCATATGTGTGAGTGTAAGGGAGTGGACATGTCTGACTGTGCAGTGTGTGGAATGTGCACGTGTGACTATGTACATGTGAGCATGAAAGGAGTGTGCATGGATGGCTGTGTACTTGCACGTGTGAGGGGTGTGTGTGTGTGTGATTATGTACTTGTGAGTTTGAGGGAAATGTGCATGTGTGAGCATGGAGTATTCATGTGTAACTGTACATGTCTGAGCATGTGTGACTGTGCATGTGTGAACCTGGAGTCGTCATGTGTAACTGTACACGTCTGAGCATGTGTGCATGTGTAACTGTGCATGTATGACTATGAAGAGAGTGTGCTGTGCACATGGATTATGCACATGTGACCATGTGTAGGAGTGTGCATGTGTGGTTTTGCACATGTGAGCATGAGAGGAATTGTCATGTATCATTGTGGACATGTGAACATGAGGATGTGCATGTGTGAGCATGTGTGGGAGTGTACATGTGTGATTGTACATATGCGAGCATTAGAGGAGTGCGTATATGTGATTGTACATGTGTGAGCATAAGGAGAGTGTACATGTGTGATTGTACATATGTGAACATAAGGAGAGGGTACACATGTGATTGTACATATGTGAGCATTAAAGGAGTGTACATGTGTGATTGTACATATGTGAGCATTAGAGGAGTGTGTGTGATTGTACATGTGTGAGCAGGAGTGTATATGTGATTGTACATGTGTGAGTATAAGGAGAGGGTACATGTGTGATTGTACATATGCGAGCATTAGGGGAGTGTATATGTGTGATTGTACATATTTGAGCATTAGGGGAGTGTACATGTGTGATTGTACATATGTGAACATTAGAGGAGTGTGTATATGTGATTATATATGTGAACATAAGGAGAGTGTACATGTGTGATTGTACATATGTGAGCATTAGAGGTGTATATGTGATTGTACATGTGTGAGCATAAGGAGAGGGTACACATGTGATTGTACATATGTGAGCATTAGAGGAGTGTGTATATGTGATTGTACATGTGTGAGCATAAGGAGAGGGTACATGTGTGATTGTACATATGCAAGCATTAGGGGAGTGTATATGTGTGATTATACATATGTGAGCATTAGGGGAGGGTACATGTGTGATTGTACATATGTGAACATTAGAGGAGAGTGTATGTGATTGTACATGTGTGGGCATAAGGAGAGTGTACATGTGTGATTGTATATATGTGAGCATAAGGAGAGTGTACATGTGTGATTGTACATGTGTGAGCATTTAAGGAGTGTACATGTTTGGTTGTACATGTGTGAGCATTAGGGGAGTGTACATGTGTGATTGTACATATGTGAGCATTAGGGGAGTGTACATGTGTGATTGTATATAGGTGAACATAAGGAGAGGGTACATGTGTGATTGTACATATGTGAGCATTAGGGGAGTGTATATGTGTGATTGTACATATGTGAGCATTAGGGGAGTGTGTATATGTGATTGTACATATGTGAACATAAGGAGAGGGTACATGTGTGATTGTACATGTGTGAGCATTAGAGGAGTGTGTATATGTGATTGTACATATGTGAGTATAAGGAGAGGGTACATGTATGAGGGTGCACATGTGCCTGTGTATGAGCATTCATGTGTGTGAACATGCATGTTTACACACATATGTGTGTATATATGAACATGCACTATGAACGTACATGTGTCCCCATGTGCATATGTATGTGTGAGATGTGTTTTCTGTGTGCACCATGAATCTAAGCATGTGTGCACATGTGAGCAAGAACACAGAATATTCACATAACTGTGTGCATGCATGAGCATTATGCATGCATTCATGTACTGAGAATGCATGTATGCACATTTGTGTGTATGCATGTGAACAGTCATGTGCACGTGTAATGCACATGCATGTTAGGATGCACACACACATGCCCATGTATGAGCAGAGCTTGAGGCATGCTCTGAAAGACAGATGCTGCAACTCCCTGGCCAACACCTCTGGAGTCTGAAGGCACTGTCAGGCCTGGCTCCCAGATCCTACTGCCACAGAAATCATCATGTTATAATTACAAGTTAATTAAAGCA
This sequence comes from Rhizomys pruinosus, assembly GCA_009823505.1. NCBI lineage: Eukaryota > Metazoa > Chordata > Mammalia > Rodentia > Spalacidae > Rhizomys > Rhizomys pruinosus. Next base: position 742,165 of record VZQC01014125.1, on the reverse strand, counting down.
GACGAGATCAAAGCCACTTTAGACAGATTAATGATACGGCAAGTGCCAGCATTTCACCGTTTCATGTACGAGCCACATTGTCATTTCATCCCCTTCCTTCTTCTGTGGCAGCACACAGCCTTTCATATCTGCTCTGCCCCCATCACATACAGAGTGTGAAGCGCTCGCAGCTGTGAGGAGCTGTCTGTGAGAAGGGTCTATTCAAAGGATATCAGAAAAATCAACCAGCCTTTTAGCTTCTGACTAGAATGAAGCTGCCACCCTCTAACCCCCTCTCAGCCCTCCCCTACCAAAAACCAAAAAAGCTGGAAGACATCAGTCCTTCAAATCATGCCACAGCAGGGGATGATCACGAGAAGCAGGACAGTGGCCACCACGTTGAGATGCCCAGGCAGGTCACGTTCCATCTCAAGTTCACCGCCAGCTGAGCATGACAGGCCACCACGGGGCTTTGCTGAAGCCATGCAAAAAAGTAAGGGGACAGCCCTCCACCAGCCACACACGGAGTTCCCAAAGTCCATCAGGGCTGGGGAGAGTGGAGGGGACCAGAGCCTGGGACAGGGCAGCACACAGCTCCCCGGGCACCACAGATTCTCTTCCCTTCCTTACCCAGTGGCCTGAATTTCTTTTTCTACTGCACATATGTCAGTGGGTGCAGGATGAAGTTGATTCTCAGGGACCCAGTCTGTCGGCAAGCCCCCTTTGTGTTCATACATGGCCACCGCAGTCACAGCTAACAGACCTTCAGTGGGAGTCTGAGGGTGAAGAAGGCCACCGGGACACTTTTCCAGCCAGGACTGGACAGCTCCATTGTTTCCACATTGTCCACCAGGCCACACTCAGGATCCTGACACACTCAGCTGTCCACTAGGCCACACTCAGGCTTCTGACACACTCAGCTGTCCACCAGGCCACACTCAGGCTTCTGACACACTCAGCTGTCCACCAGGCCACACTCGGGCTTCTGACACACTCAGCTGTCCACCAGGCCACACTCAGGCTCCTGACACACTCAGCTGTCCACTAGGCCACACTCAGGCTTCTGACATGCTCAGCTGTCCACCAGGCCACACTCAGGATCCTGACACACTCAGCTGTCCACCAGGCCACACTCAGGCTTCTGACACACTCAGTTGTTCACCAGGCCACACTCAGGCTTCTGACACACTCAGCTGTCCACCAGGCCACACTCAGGCTTCTGACACACTCAGCTGTCCACCAGGCCACACGCAGGCTCCTGACACACTCAGCTGCAGAGGGGCTGAGAACCTGGGTTGGAGGCTGGAGTGCTGCCTACTCACCGTAAGCCTGCCACGGGGAGGGAGCAAAGCCATCTGGAGAGGGTAATCCACCACTGCCGGGACCAGAAACCTGAGCAGCACGCAGCAGATGCCTGATGCAGGAGCCAGTGGGGGTCACAAACAGAGCACTACAGAGCCAAAGCATCTGATCTCTAACAGAGGGGTCTGCGCTCAACCAGGTGTTGCTCACTCTCCCTGGAGCTCCCCTGGAACTGTGTCTCAGAGTAACTGATGATCCAAGATGTTTCCAAAACCCAGATCACAGGGGAAGAGGAGGGATAGGACTCCCTAATGAAAGCTGCCTCTCTCACATCAGATGCTGGGGACCGAATGGAGAAATCAGTAGCTTTAGTCCTGCTGGTAGTTTCACTGGCATGACCCCCAAAGTCTAAGCACCAGGCCACACTTTCTTACAGTATTTATAGACAATCCAACATCATTTCAACACATTTTGCTAATGATGGCTTTGAATTCCTGGCTATATGACTATGGGCCAGGCACAGGGGTCACAGGGGCCTCTGTCCTGCGTGACAAGGGACCATGGTGGAGTTTTAAGCAGAAAGTGCATATCTAGAGCAAAGGTTAATCAAGAAGCTGCTTCCTTAGAAGGGGCTGTTTCCTCAGGTGAAACTTTTATAGTTCTGTTTCTCAACAAGGTTTAGTTTTCGACCCCAGCTCTGTCCCCTAAGAAAGCCAGACCTCACAGGATGATGGGCTAGGTGGTGAGGGTATGGGTGACTGGCTGGGGGAGGGATGTCTGCCAAGCTGCTTATGATCTTGTCTGGCAAGTCCCAGAATGTCACCTGTTAGCACTCTGGTAGCCAAGGAGGGGACTAAGGACTATCTATACTAAAAGAAGGATTTGCTTCTTCTGTAAGTGGACTTGGTCATGAACAGGTGCCATGGTAGGCCTTGGTTATCAACTTGACACACCTGGGAAGAGGGAACTTCAAAAATGGCCTGCCCTTCGGGAGGGAAGGAGTTCACAGTCGCCATCTGTGGGGGCTGGACAGGGCATGGTAGTCACAGAAGGCTTCCTGGCGGAGGGGGCATGAGGAAGTCAATGTTCAGGGGTACGGTGTGGTCAAGCTTCTTGAAGATATCACAGAGGGACACATGAGGAAGGCCATCGTGTTGTCACGGGGAAAGCCACAGTAGAGGGGGAAATGAGCCAGCCTAGGTAAGTGCAAGAGCAAGTGGGAGCCGGCAAAGTGTCAGAGTCTGGGGCTGGAGCAATGGCTCAGTGGTTAAAAGCACCATGTGAGTACTGGGAATTGGGTTCCATTCCTAGCACCCACATGGCAGCCAGCTATTGTCAATAATGCCAGTTCGTGGAGAATCTGTCACCCTCTTCTGGCCTCCCTGGGCATTGTACAACATGGGTGCACTTACATACATGCAGGCAATGCACTCATACATGTAAAATAAAAGTAATAAAATATTATTTTGGAAGTCAAAGTCTAACTCAAGGCATTGGAAGTTTCTCACCCTGGGGTGTTTGAGCCAGAAGGAATTCTGGAGGAGCTGGCTCAGATCCCGTTGGGGCTCAAAATATGGTTCAGTTGGTAAAATGTTTATCTTGCAAACATGATGACCCGAGTTCAATCCCCAGCACCAACATAAACTGTTGGGCATGGTGACACGGGCTTGTAATCCCAGCTCTGGAGAGGCAGAGGGAGAAGGATGTTTAGCTAGGCTTGGAAAGGATGGCAGGGTACAAAAATGGGGAGGGGGAGGGCACCTACTCCCCGAAGGCTTGCTGGGCACTCACAGAACCCCAGCCTGTGCCACAGTCCATGGTGAAGTGCTGAGTACATAGACACATTCCCAATGTCAGTATCTCCAGGCCAAGGAGCCTTGGAGGTCAATTGCTCAGAGGTCAATGGGGAGGATGGCAAGATCTGAAGACGAGTGGCCCCTGGAGGAGGACGGCATGTAGGTTCAGAAGCCCTGCCGTCAACCCTACAAGCAGTGTTGGACAGACCCCATGGTGTCTCATGGGGACATGAGCTCTGCGTGGTTAATGATACCACATCACCATTCACATAACATCTGCGCCAGACTCAGCTCTAAGCCCTAAGGAATGAGAGGTCAGGAAGTCACTAATGAGAAGAGACAGAACTGTCATACCGGTATGAGCAGTGGACACTGTGCTTGGGGCCTTCGGTCCAGGCCTCATCTCTGACCTTCTTCAGCCCTTTGGCCATGGACAAGGCATCCTGGTTAGCTTCAGTTGCCAACTGGACACACCTGGGAAGAGGGATCCTCAATCAGGGGGTTTCTTTTCTCAGACTGACTTGTGGCCCTGTCTATGAATCATTTACTTGATTGTTGAATGATATGTACCACCTGCTGTGGGTGGTACCATCCCTGGGCACACGGCCTTGAAAGAAAGCAGGCTGCACATGGGTCAGGGAAGCAAGCCAGGGAAGCAGTGTTCCCCCATGATCTGTACTTCATTTCCTCCCCTGAGCTCCTGCCCTGGATTCCCTCAGTGTTGGGTTGTAACCTGAAAGTGTTTTATCACAGCAATAGAAAGCTCACTAGGATGCAAGCATTTTAGCTACCCCAAGCTTCAGTTCCTTCAGCGATATGAAAAAGGGTTAACTGAGTGGCCTCCAGGTGCAGGGGCCAGGGAGATGCTCAGTCAATAAAGCACTTGCCCCATAAGCCCAAGGACCTGAGTTCCAACCCCAGAATCGCAGTGGCACACTCCTTTAATCTCAGCACTTGGGAGGCAGAGGCAGGTAGAGCTCTGTGAGACTGAGGCCAGCCTGGTGTATGTGGTGAGTCTGATGCAGTGTTACAGGGCAAGTTAAGAGATGGTCACAGCCAGAGTCTCAGGAAAGTGACTGCCCAATGGCTTCTTTTGCATTTTGAAGCTTCCTGCTCAAACCATCCCTCCTCTCCCCCTCATCACCAGAGAAATAAAAGCAGCAGGAGTGAGTACCCCTCATTTAATGGAGCCCCTGACCGATCCACACAGCTCTAGAGGATCTCTGCTCAGCCCAGTCCTAAGAGCTGAGTCTGACAGGGCTTCCCACACTTGAGACCTGTTCAGCATGGGCAGAGCCAGAGGCAGTGCACACGCTTGGAGTGAGGCTTCCTTGTCAAGATGAGGGAAATGGGGGGTTCAGCACCATGGTCAGCTCCTCCAAACTCGGGCTTCCTAAGACAGTACGGGCCCCTGAGCTAACAACGGAGACAACAACAAAACCCTTTTCAGGTCTGAGCAGGACTTCCGGCCCCGCTCTGGGGTCTAGTATGGAAGAGGAGAGACGGACGGCCAAGAAGGGAAGCTGACATTCGTTCTCCCAGCCCTGTGCCCGCAGCCTCTGCAGGAGTGCCATAGCATGGGACCTTTGCTACAAACACTTTTTAAAGAACCTATTATATGTATGTGCAGGTGCCCACAGAGGCCAGAAGAGGATGTCAGATGCTCTGGAGCTGGAGTTAATGCAATTACAACCTGCCTGAGTGGGTGCTTGGAAGTAAACTCTGGTCCTCTGCAAAAGCAGCGAGTGCTCTCTCTGTGGGAGCTATACGCATGGGTGCACTTACATACATGAATACAAAACATGCATGCACATACAACAAAAAATAAATAAAAAATTATTATTATTAAAGAGCATGGTGTGGTGGCACACACTTGTAATCCTAGTATGAGAAGGTGGATAGATGGGCAGATCCTTGGGCTTGTTGCCAGCCCAGCCCAGTCAGCAAGCACAGCCAGGGAGGGGCCCTGTCTCAAGACACAGAAGATGGACAGCACCTGAGGAAGGACGCTGTCCTCTGACCTCGGCATTATGTCCACGTATGTGCATGTGCACATACACACATGTCCAACCCCACTTGAACATCCATACACATACATACACATCAAAAAGCAGTTTTTTAAACACTCAGGATATGACTGAAGGGCACCCAAAGACAGTGCGGCTGGGTCCCGTGAAACTGTTTTTTCCTGAATTTTGGACTCTACAGTAGTAGGATGTGGGTTCAAATCCTGACTCTGCTATTTCTTAGGAGAATGTCCATGGGCCAGCTCCTCTCTGAAATTCAGTTGCCCCAAGTGGTAAATGTAGATACTGCTATTAAATGCTTCCAAGATGAGGAATAAAGACAGCCAAGCCTTGTAAAACACTGGGAATCATGCCCAGTATGCAGTAAGTGCTCAATAAATGTCCGCAAATTGGGTGGTGTGGAGGCAGGAGGTGGGTTAGGCTTCATACTCATCTGAGGCTCTAGAAACCTGGGCCCTAGGTCCAGCTGTCACATCTCTGGTCTCCCAGCCTGTTTCTCCATCTGGAAATGCATTGGTTAGAGCAAGGACTCTCTCCCCAGGCCTCCGAAGCTGAAGAGTCTGGGTCAGCTGCTGCAGTTTCAGGCTCTGTGAGGAGGAAGTGTGCTTTAACTTCCTGTCTGTGTCCTGTTTATAAACCCCACTCTGGTCCCTTCTTCCAGCCCACTCCTCACACTCCTCACACTCCTCACAGAGCCAGGGCAGCCAGGGCAGACCTCACTGCTGAGGCAGAAAGCTGCCCATTGGCCTCTGGGCTGGGTTCCAGCTGAGCATCAGCCCCGTCGGGGCCCATCTCTCCCTGCAGGGAAACCAGCTTCTCTGACTTTGAGACTGAGGCCATGAACCCCGTCAGGAGAGCTGGAAGCAAACCCCTAATGACGAGGGACACTCCCACACCAGCTGCTGCCCCCCCCCTGAGCTGTAGGACAGCTGACAGCTGACTGGCAAGGGGCAGATGCCTGCTTTTCCAGCCAGCCTGCCCAGAAATTGAGGAACGGAACTGTCAGCATAAGCTGAGGATGTGCCACCATGCTGTCCAAATGAAAGGGACTGTGTGGGGGGAGGGGACGTTCTGGGGTCACAAGATAGCCCACTTCCTGCTGGTTCGGAGCTAAGGCCATGCCAAGAACAGGTTCAGGCAGCAGAGAAGGCTCAAGCTAGGTGAGGGCCAGGCCTAGGGTGTGTCCTGCCTCAAGCAGGTGGCTTTAAACAAATCCTGCCCATTGCATTGTCCATTGGTAAAATGGGGATCCTAGTGGGACCCCACTCTAGAGTTGGGGAAAGTGAAGAAGAGGACAAAATAACAACAGTGACTCTACACTTTCTACAGCCCTCCCTACAATCCTTCTGGATGCACAGAGAGGTTGAGCCACCTGCCCAAGGGCACACAGCTAGTCAGAGGCAGTGCCAGCCTCAACTCAAAGTGCTACATGCACAGGCTATGTAGATGGCACAATGTCAGCTCTTTTCCTCTCACTGGTCCAGGGTGGGACAGCTTCAGGAGAAGGAAAGGGCAAAGACTGGTCTGATGCCGCCTCTGTGGAGGGGCTTCCACAGCGTTGCCAGTTCACCAAGCACATGACTCTTCCTGGTGTGGCCTGTGTGGACCCGCACCACCTCTGTCTTCTGAAGGTCCTGACACAGAGCTTTCCGAGCCCATAGTCAGGAACCACATCAGAATGAGAGCTTTGACGTGACACTTCATGTCGCTAGGGCCATGTGCTTTAAGCTGTCCAGAGAACCCACTCCTCCCCCAAAGACCACCTGACCAGCCAGGATGGCGCTGGCCTGTGATCTGGATCCCGGCACACCGACCTCCCTGTGATAGAAGACTGGACTCAGTTGGAGCTGGAGTGCTTAGACAGGACATCTTCTCACTCTAGTGTTCAGCTTCCAGCAGGGGCTGCGAAATGGGGGCAAGGATGCCCGCAGTTAACCAGATTAGTGCCATTTAACCCACCCTGCACCCACTGGAGGGAGGGGAGGGCCTCTAGTGATGGGTCTGAGCTTCTGCATTAGTGACCAGACCCTGCCTGTTAGAGGGCCTGGACGACTTACCCGGGACCAGCCCTGGGGCTCTGAGGACCTGAGTCTGCAGGGAACATCCCAGCCCGGGGCTTCTGGCTCTCCCCATCAGCCGCCCTCCTGTTCCCCTCTCTATCCAATCTGTCTTCCTCCCATTCCCTCCCAGGCCCCTCGCTCTCTACCCTTCTTCTTAGTGCTGAGATTGCCGCTCCAAATCCCGCTCTGCCCTCCTGTGTCCATCTCTGTGCCTGAAACAACTGACAGCTGACTTACTGGGGCATCTTCTGTACCCCCCGACCTGAGGGAAGAGGGATCCCAGGAACTCTGGCCCACAGCATCGGGGCAGTGGGTGGGGTGCACACCCCAACCTAGAGATTCTCCTCCTGCCTGCCGGCCCGCTTTGACCCAAGCCTTTCCCTCCACCTTCCCGGTTCCCCCCTCAGTGAATCCAGACAACGCTGACTGGGGACGCTGACTGAGGCCTTACCATTCCCATGGTGGTCTCTCTGCACCTGCCGTGGTCCCTACCCCATCTCCTCCCCTCCCCGAAGCTGCATCTTCTCTGTAGACCAGGCTGGCCTTGAACTCACAGATCAGCCTGCCTCTGCCTCCCAAGTGCTAGGATTAAAGGCGTGTGCCACCACACCCTCGCCTGGCTCAGGTCTGTCTTTCTAATTCCGCCCCAGCCAGTACCAGTTCTGCCTCAGTCTCTTCACTAACCCCTGGCCCCAGATTCAATGAAACTCTTCATTTTAGAGACAGGACTCTCCACAGAGACAGTCTCACAGAGGACAGTCACAGTGAGGCTCTGTGGACCCTGAGGAAGGCACCACTGTAACTGGCTTTCTGATCCCTACGCCAAATCCCTCATGAGGACAGGAGCATTGGCACATGGGAACGTGGCAGCCGTGGTGTCACACAGCTATTTCCTCCCAGAAGGAGGAGGAAGCCCAAGGGTCTCAGGAAGTGCAGGCTCATACAAGGGCCAGGAAGCTGCCGAAATGACAGGCTTCATGAGGCCCTCCCAAGGCTATGTGAGCAGCCACAGGCTGGGGTCAGTGGACTCTCCTGGGGTCAGTGGACTCTCCTGGGGTCAGTGAGTTACCTGAAGCCAATCAAGGAACTCCAGGGAGGGGGCTGCCTGTTGTCACCCACACTGGGATGGGCTTGGTTGCACACCTGTCTGAATCACCCACACTCCTGTGAGTGACCCCAACAAACTCATCGGGTCACCGAGGCGCAGGCCTTGGTTGACATGGCTTCCTTGCTTTGTCACCAGTGTCTTGTCTGGGGTGGACAGGCATTGTTCACATCTCCCAAGGAAAAGTCACACAACAGATAAGCGGGGACTCACTAGGTGAAGGTGGGGAACAAAGAAATGTGCCTGCCCCCCCATGCCTGGGGCCTCTGCTCTGCTCGTCAGTACCCTGTTCCTCCAGGATGCCTCCCTGACACCCATGGTTCCACAGAACTCCCCTCCCTCTCCATCGTATCCCCATCCCATCAGCCCTCATCTGTCCCCAAGACCCCATTTCCTGCTCCAACCCAGGCCTTCACCTCAGGGGGTGGGGTCAGTAGGTGTGAGGGGTACCTTGGGTAGATGAGAACGGAAAGCGGCTGTAAGGGGTGGGCTCCTATGGTGGGAGGGGAGGAGCAAGTCCCCCTAAAGAATGGCTCCGATGCTTCAGGAACATCGGCTTCTGGTAGTCCCCGGGCCACAGAGCCTGGGACAGGACAGCTCCACACCGTCCTGGGGAGCTCTGGATTTAGACTGACCATGTCAGGACTGCCGCCTGTTAGCCCTGTCATTTGACAAGTAGAGTGGCAATATTGGTTGATATTTACTACTGGGCACGTCTTGCACTGCCTAGCCCTGGGGTCATCCACTCATTCATCCTTCATTCACGCACTCACATTCATTCATTCATTCATTCAACGAGATGATATTATTATCCCATTTCACAGAACAGCACACTGAGGCAGGGGCTAGTCACCTGTCCAAAGTCACAGATGGAGTCAGCCATATGATGGGGTGGGGATAGACAGGCTCCTGCAGCTCAGGGGTTCCTGCCCCTCCCAATTCCCAGACCCGCCTGCTATACAGTCAAGGGTCCAGGAACCCTGAGGTGGTGGCTCTGCAGGACGAAAGCTACTGGCACCCAGACCTGGCTTACCCTCTGCCATCATCCCCATTGTGCGTTTTCATTCACATGGGCTCTGAAAGTTTTGTAACTGATCTTCCTCTAAATGCCAAGCTGACTTTACAGGTGAGCCTTGATCCCTGATCCTTGCTGCACTAGCCGGTCCTGGCTGTGATATAGACAGACCTCATCCCCTGGGCATTAGACAGGCTGTCTGCTGACAGGTCAGTGACTGTGGCCACTGATCCTTTCTAATGTCACTGGCCACCTCTGCCCCTTGCCCCCCTCCTCAGAGCTTGACATCTGGTCCTGCTGTTCCCACAGCCCTCCATCTTCACACCCCAAAGCCACAGGCACCTGCTGGTCCCTGTGCCTTTGCCACAAGCTTAAAGGGAAAGGCTCCTGCAAGTTCATGTGTCTGAAAGGGGGCAGTGGGGGATCAAATCTAAGACTCTGGCCTTAGTCAGCCTCTGCCCAGGCCACACCCAGCCCATGTCAACTGGCCCAGGCCTCCACGGCCCTCTGATTTCCCAGGGACCTGACTCCCTGGAGGTGTGGAGTCCATATTAGACTCCACCACCTCACAGTCCAGTGTGTGACAGTGAGGGAGGCATAGGGGGCAGAGAGGAGGGACAGGTGCCCAGGACACAGCTGTCACTTACCTGTCCCTTCCCCTGCCTGTCTTTGTCCCATCTTCTCTTCGTCAATCTGACAGTCTCTTTCTGTACCTGCCCTGCCCCTCTGGGCAGGAGCCTCTCATACTCTCTGAGCTCTCTCTAATCCACACACAGCCACAGTCTCTGTGGCTTCATCCTCTCTCACACAGGGAAGATGCTGCCCTGCTCAGAACTCTTAGCTTTTGCCATGGATTGGCTGAAGAAGAGTTCTAGAATTCGATCAATCATACCATCCAGAGGAAACTCCCTCTTCACCAGCAGCTACGGTGGCTGAGACTTACACAGTGTGGGCTCTGTGCTCTTTAATTCACTCAACAAACATTTCCTGAGCATCTATCATGTACCAAGCATAGTAAGTGGGTCCCCAATATTAGGAGCAGATGAGACTGTCACACCTCCTGAAAGAACATGTTTCCACCCTTGGCCAAATGCAAACATGGGATCACCTCCCATCCACAGAACAAACAAGAACCAGGCTCAGAGAGGGTTGGAAACTCTCACCAGGTAAAACAGCCAATGAGGGCACCGTCCTATCAAATTTCAGCAGGATGTTTCTTAAGCTTGTGTTTTCTTTCTGCTGCTCCAAAGTCATTCTTAGTGCCCAGGTACAAACAGGAGACGGGTCATGAGAGGGGACAGGAGATGTGCTGAGCCACGGCAGCAGATAGTGACCCAGCTCTCCAGGGCCACCCACTCCACCAGCTATTAATCCCTCCATTCAGCCATGTAATTCCACAGACGTGTGGCTGAGCTCTCATGGGCCTGTGATCACCACAAACAAGCTCAGAAGAAGAGTCGGGCAGCTCCCATAACTGCCAGACTGAGTCCGGGCCTGGTAGCAGAGTGGAGGGTCTCCACGTGGTGAGGTCAGAGGACACGGAGGGAGCCAAGTGCATCTTGCCCCGAAGTTGGGGCAGGATCAGCCACCCTCATCTCTGGAGGAACAGCAAAGCCTGGGACTCTGCATAGCTCTGCTCCACTCTGTCCTGTTCTGATCTCTAACCAGCCACAGGCAGGATTTTGGTTGCGGGCCAACACCTGCGGTGTTGATTGTGGTGGCTCATTTGGGCTGAAAGCTGACTGTGTGCTACCTCAGCCCTCACAGTCACTTGATGAAGTTGGGACTCTTTCAGTCTCTCAAATACACAGGTGGGGAAATGGAAGCATGAGGCTGTTACATAGCTTTGTTAGCCACGGATGTCCTTATGACAAAATAGCCAAAGAAACAATTTGAGGGAAAAAGGATTCATGTTGGTGCTTTCATGGTCTCCTGGCTGCTCAGGGCCCATCTGTGGTGAGGGAGAAAGTCAGGGGTCAGGGGTCAGGGGGCGTGGAAGAAGAAAGCTGCTCACTTCACGGTGGACCGGAAGTAGAGGGGAAGACAGGGTATGGAGATGCCTCAGCAGGCAAAGTGCTTACTGCCCAGGATGGGGGCCTGAGTTCCCACCCCCACCCAAGAAGCCGGCCACGGCCCTGTGTACCTGTAACCCAGCACTGGAAGGCGGAGATGCGTGGATCCCTGGGGCTCAATGCCAGGCCAGCCGAGCCAGTTGATGAGATCCAGGTTCAGTGAAGAGACCCTGTCTCAAGATGGAGAGAGATTGAGGAGGACACCCAGCATTGATCTGTGACTTCCACTTGTGCATGCGTGGGAGGGCACGTGTACACACACACACACACACACACACACACACACACGAGGACATTCTCCTTCTTTGCAGATGCACCTGGCTGGTTTCCTGGCTGGATGTGGAGGGGTTTGAAATAACACCAGCTTACTCATGTCTATTTAGGGAGCACACAGACCAGGCCAGAACTGAGGGATCAGGCCACCCACCTACATGAGACCCCACAAGGCCCTCAAGTGTGGCAACGGGAAACAGGAGGGAACTCCCACTCCTTTTGGTGCCAAAGATGCTGGACATGCAGTGAAGCTTGGTCAGAGCTGGGCTGCCAGCGGGACTCTCCTTGTAGGACCCAAGGGTGCCACAGAGAGAAACTCATGACTCCATAATGAGGCCCAACTTTGATCTAAAGGCTTGGGTGTCGCAGGCCCATATCTAATCACTGAGCCTGGAGATTCTCAGCCCCTATAGCTCACCTCTGGCCCAGGACCTGTCAGTGTTGTTGGGACAAAGAGCCCCGCCATCCTGGGCTTTCTGGTCCCCCACAGGAAGGTATCTTTTTAAGACCTCATCCAGGGAGCAGAGCAGGCTGCGGTGTTGGGATTCCAGGGCTAGAGCACCATCTTTCAGGTGAGGGGGGTGAGCCACATCCAGTGGACATAGGCGTCTCTCTTTTGAGAGCATTCCCAGAGAGGCTTTGCTGAGGTGGAAGACCTGCCCCAAATGTGGGCATCCCAGGGGCTGGGGTCCCAGACTAAATCAAAGGAGAAGGCAAACTGCACACCAGCATTCATCTCTCTCTGCTTCTTGACTGCGGATGCTGCGTGAACAGCTGCCTCACCTTGCTGTCTCCGCCAGGCCTTCCCCACCATGAGACGGACTGTGCCCTTGAACTGTGAGCCAAGAAAAACCCGCCCTGCCTTAAGTTGCTTTTGTGAGGTGTTTTGTCACAGCAACAAGACAAGGAGTTAACAAACGGACCGTCTGCTCTGCTGCCTACACTTGCAGGCCTCCCAGGGCTCGGGTGACATGACACCTTCTGGGAGTGACCAGGTTAAACAGCCAGCAGTGGGGCAGAGTGCGGCCTTATCTATACCCCGAACTTGAGGTTCCAAGGAGGGCAGGCACTTTGGGAAGTGACTGTATGTGACAGTCACTTCTGTAGGCAGAGCAACCCAGGGACTTCTGCAGGGACTGAGCTCTGAAGCCAGCAGTCTGGGAAGAAGGCCTCCATGCCAGGTGAGACTTGGGGCAGTGGCTCTCCTCACTGGGTTCAGCTCCTCCTCACTAAAATAGGAAAGTGATTCCTAAGCCCTTTTCAGGGAGTCAAATGCCTAAAGCCACCAGGTCTCAGTCAAGGACACACCAAATGCCACGCCACCACAGTCCCATAAGGCTATGTGATTGAAAAGTGCCTATCACCTAGTGACAACACAACCAGGGTGACAGATACGCATGTTTGTGGTGACACTGGTGTGAGCTCATGTAAAAGCACACCACGCAGTTCATGATCCCTGACACAGAAGAAAATGTCCAACACCCAGTCAGGCATCCACTACCTAAATTCAGGAATGCCCACTCTTAAAGGGCAACTCCCACTGACACCTAGGGTCTGCTCTGCCCAGTGTGCAGGTGCACAGCCTACCTGCTCAGGGTTGCCCTGCTCAGAACACCCCAAAGTAAAAGAGTGTAAGCCTTCCATGGTAGGAAAATGGGTACTATGCTTTTAAAACAAGCTGGAGTATCTGGGCCTGAGTCTATTTATTAATACAAAACTGAACTTTCCTGCTGTTTGTACTTGATAAAAAAAAAAGGGGGGGGCTGGCAGGAGCTGAGTAGGTGTCCCACATGCTGGCTCCCACCCCAGCCCTGTTCTCCTAAACTGTGATGTGGATAAGCTGCCTGACCCTTGGTCTCTTCCTCTAGGAAGTAAGTCACCTCCTCCCACCCCCTCCCACCTCTTCCACCTCCTCCCAACCCCTCCCACCTCCTCCACCTCCTCCACCTCCTCCACCCCCTCCCACCTCCTCCCAGCCCCTCCCACCTCCTCCACCTCCTCCCACCTCCTCCCACCTCCTCTCTCACTGGCTGCTGGGAGAATCTTGAGCCAGTGAGGCCCTACCATAATGACTGATGTGTAAGAACTGCTTTGCTTTTTTCTTTTAAGAAAGAGTGTCAATAGCCCAGGCTAGCCTCTAAATCACAAGGTAGCTAGGAATTACCTCAAATTTCTGGTTCTGGAATGCTGGGATCGATTCAAAGGGTGCTCCGCCATGGCCAGTTTATGCGGTTGTGCTGGGCTGGAGCCCAGGACCCCAAGCAGGCTAGGCAAGCTCTCTAATGCCTGAGCTCCCGTTGTATCGATGTGGGTTTCATGGTTGTTCTTGTCAGACCTGTGGTCTCCTGCCGCAGACTTGGGATGTACCCTGAGGTGACACTGTGGGTAGGGTGCTCCTGAACAAAGACTGGAGCAGTGCCCACTGCTCTGAGTTCTGCTGGTCCCCAGGCTGCTGCTGTGCCACACAAAAAGCCAAGAGAGGGCATGGAGGAAACTGAAAGCGGCTATGACCCCGACTCTGTGCAAGGTGCAGCCACAGCCTCTCAACACCAGCAAGAGAGATGGTGACTCTGGGAGCCAGTGTCCAGGGCAGGCCTCCCCGCCCACACCCAGGGTCCCCGAATCCCACCCAGCATTTCCACGGTGAGTTCAGACCTTGATCCCTGTCTCCATACCTGGCACAGCCCACACTTTCCAGACACAGGCCATTATGACTTCCAGCGTGACAGGCGTGCCCTTGGGCTCCAAGCTGAAGTCCCAGGACTCGGATACTGTGCAACAGGCTGGCACGAGGTCTCCCCTCTGCTGTTTGCCTCTGGGGCTGGCGACCTAAGTCCACCAGGCCAGGCTTTAGTTTTGCTGCTGCTATTTTCCCATTAAATCCAATAAAATACAGCTCTCAGAACAATGGAAGACAGAAACCAAGAGCTTCAGCCCCTGCCCGTCCCCAACTGAACCTGACCATCCCTCCGTGCCATGGAACCCTCGGGGTTACCAAAATTTTCAGCTGCTGGTGTCTCTTCTGTAACATGACATGGTGTTTGCACAGAATCTACACACACCTCTCCCTGAACATGTTCAATCCACATTAGATTCCCCTCTACCACATGGCACGGTGGGCAGCTTCCCATATGGAAGGAAAGGCTCTGGGAATTCATTCCCTAAACAACTGGAGAGTAATGACCAGAGATCAGGCAGTGGCTCACTGGGTCAAGTGCCTGCCATAGGGACCTGAGTTTGGATCCTCAGAACCACAGAAACCCAGGCACAGCAGCACACGCTGCAATACCAGTGCAGGAAAGTGGCAACAAGTGGACCTAGGTTCAGTGAGAGACCCTGTCTCAAAAGGCAAGGGGGAGACATTAGACAAAGACACATCAACCTCTGGCCTATACATGCACAGGCATGCATATGCACACACACACACACACATGTACACACTTTTAAAATTTATTTTTTAAAAGATCACGAGCCCCCATCCACCTCACTGGCATCACCAATGACAAACTGCTCCGCTTCTCCATTCAACCCATTTCTCCAAGGCCCAAGGTGATTGTCAAACAAGAGGCTGCATAATGCCCTGGCCCCTGTGGCAGGGACACACAGGCCTCCCAAGAAGTGCCACTCATTGTCCTTGCTCAATTCAGTCGTCACAGCAGCTGATCTTTCCAACTCCTCCAGAAAACAGAGAGACAGAGGTGGTCCTCTCTCCTTCCTCTCCCAGGAGAGCGGGTGGTGGGAGACACCTCACAGACCCACACAAGCCCCAGCAGAAGAGGAGGAGGAGGGGGAAGAGGAGGAGGAAGAGGAGGAGGAGGAGGAGCAGGAGGAGGAGGAAGAGGAGAAGGAGAAGGAGGAAGAGGAGAAGAAGGAGAAGGAAGAGGAGGAGGAAGAGGAGCAGGAGGAGGAGCAGGAGGAGGAAGAGGAGGAGGAGGAGGAGTGTGGAGTGTGGGGCTGATATTTCCTTTGGCTGGAGCATTATGGCTTTTGCCCTGATAACCTGCAAAGGCCAGAGATTCAAGCCAGCCCCTGCTCACCAATTGATAGCCAGCCCTGTAGACCTCTTTTGAGGATTTGGGCAAAGGGTGTCACATTCCTGCAATTTCTAAGGAGCGCATCTTGGTTTTGAGAACCAACTGGAGCCTGTGCCAGCTTGCATAAACACAGCCTTTGTAGGAAGTACACTGAATTTCCAGTGCTCACCGCCCCCATCCCCATTCCCACCAGCAGCCCGCCAAATGCCAGTATATAAAACCGCAAAACAAACTCTTGCAAATAAATGATTTTTGGTCTCTGGAGGCCAACTCCCAGGTCTCTTTTGACCTGCAGGGTTTACCTGCCTCCAAGTCCTTTTCTTCCTCTCCCCTCCCTTCCCCCTCCCCCACATGTGGCCTGGCAGGCAAGTGAAACGGCTTTATGCCAGCCCAGAGGCCTGCGACTCACTTGCATGGACACCCAGGAACCCCACTGCCCCACAGAGGAGGAGGAAGGAGAAGGAGGAACAGGAGGAGGATGAGGATGATGAGGAGGAGGAGGAGCAGGATGAGGAGGAGGAGGAGGAGGAGGAGGAGGAGCAGGAGGTGGAGGAAGAGGATGAGGAGGAGGAGGCGGAGCAGGAGGAGGAGGAGGAGCAGGAGGTGGAGGAAGAGGAGGAGGAGGAGGAGGAGGAGGAGGAGGAGGAGGAGCATCACAGTGCAGACGGAGGAGCCTCTCTGCAGGAGGCTCTCCCTGGAACCTTGGCTGGGTCTGGGGGACCCTGGTCTGGGATAAGACCTTCCAGAAGCCCCTACATCAGACAGCAACATCCACATTTCACAAGCACTGGTGGTGTCTGTGCTGCTGGAGCTGAGGACCCCATACTGTTGTTCCCTTTCCACAATTCAAGAAACTGAGGCCCATGAAAATAAAACCACTCACCCAGAGCCCCTCAGCCGAATGGAGCTGGGGCCTGCCTCTAGAGCCTCAGCTTGCTTGTGGGAAGCAAGGTCCCACCCCATCCTTGACAGAGATGGCAGGACTGAGGACGTCCTGAACAGATGACCCAGGGGTGACCCCAAGCTGGAGAGCAACCCTGCCACTCAGGGCAGTCAGCATGGGGCTGGGCTAGGACAGGGTGTCACTCAGTCCTCCAGGAGCAAAGACCCTTCCTGGAGGCCTAGAATCTCTGTGAACTGAGGCCAGCCTGATCTATATATAGGGAGACCCTGTATCAAAAAAAAAAACCCAGAGATCTTGAAACCCTTTCCCCAAATGTGGCGGATTTCAAACTGAGTCTATGGAGCTGGGTAGGTTCATGAGTCTTCACCGTGGGGAAAGGGTTGAAATGACATCAGAGACAGTTGCCCATTTTTACATGGTTTTCCTTGCCTTACCTGCTGCAGAATCCAACTCTTTGTGTGTGTGTGTGTGTGTGTGTGTGTGTGTGTGTGTGTGTGTCTTTTTGAAACAGGGTCTCCCTGTGGCCCCAGCTGGCCTAGAACTTGCTATGGAGACCAGGCTGACCTTGAACTCACAGAGATCTCCCTGTCTTTGTCTCCTGAGTGCTGAGATTAAAGGTGCACACCACCATGCCTGGCAGAATCCAACTTTTAAAACATATTTTTTCAATGGTGGCCCAGCTCCAAGCAGGAAGCAGGAGGCTGGTGCTGACTGCCCCACACTGCCCCATTGCCATCCATGCTGCCCTTCAGAGTAGCTTGGAGCTCCAGGCCTCTGAACACAGCTGTCTGCTGCAGGAGCCGTTCGTTCTCTGAGCTATTTCTAGTGCACCCATGCAACCCCCCTCCTTACCTGCTGCTTAGAGCTTGAATTGCCAGGCTGGCTTCTATTGTTGGAATGATGGGATGGGAAAGAGATGGGATCCATCTCACTTGAGTCAGACCCTGAAGAGAACTTCCCAGCCAGAACGGCTGGGCTGGCACCAACTCCCCAAATGAATTGGTGCTACTCCATTCCTAGAATGTCTTTCCTGGCCTCATCTCAGCTCCCTGAGGACTTGTGACCTTTCATTGCTGCTCTGCCCCAGAGCCGAGAGCTACCATCTGCCAGCACTTCTTTGAGAACGCAGCTCCAACGCTGTCCTCTGTCTCCACTCCAGAGCTCATACAATGCCCACATATAGTGGGTGCTCAATAAATGCTTCTGGAGCTGGAGAGATGGCTTGGTGGTTAAAAGAGCACTGGCTGCTCTTGCAGAGGACCTGGGTTCGGTTCCCAGCACCCACATGGTGGCTAACAACATCTGTAACTACAGTTCCAAGGGATTCGACGTCTTCTTCTGACCTCCTCAGGCACTGTATGACATGGGTGCACTTAGATACATGCAGGCAAGACACTCACATACATTAAATAAAAATAATCAAAACAACTTAAATATAAACAAACAAATGCTTCTGCTCCACTGGAGACTAGCAGACTCAGAGGCTGGCAGCTAGTGGAAAACCACATGTGAGCTTCGTCCCTGTCTATCTAAACAGCCCTTCATTAAGGCACCAAAGAATCCCCAGTGCGTATGGGGACAGGGCCCACACTCAGGAGCCCCTTCCAGACCTCTGTCTGCCGGAGATAGCAGCCGGTCCGAAGGGGAAGTGGGGGGGGGGGGGGCGGGGGGGGGGGAAGCTGACACCAAAGCCCATCCTGGGCTGATTATTTGGGCTTTGAGGAAGAGTGGGAGTAACCCCACTTTAAGGACAAGAAAACAGAAGCATGGAACTTTAAAAACACTAGCCTGAGAGTGCTGGGCAAGCAGACTACAGAACCAGGGAGGGTGAGCTCCACAATCTGCCCAACGCATGCTTGGCCCCTCCAGCACCCCACGCCCCCCAGCTTCCCTAGCCGCCTGATTTATATCCAGGAGATACCACAGCCTCCTTCCCACACAGGCGTAGAGAAGCCAAGACACCTGCCTGATGTCACACAGCAAAGCAGTGGCCCAGCTGGCTTGAGGTCTCCAGTCCTAGCTGCCTTAGGGAAAGAGGAGGAGAGGGGCTGGGAGATGGCTCAGTGGTTAAAGTGTTTGCTGTGCAAGTTTGAGGACCTGAGTTCAAATCCTCAGCACCCACATAAAAAGCCAGTTGGACCTATAGACCCAGCACAGGGGGGATGGAGACAGAAGGATCCTGGGACATACACACACACACACACACACACAAGCACACATGCACATACACACACACATGCACACACACACAAACAGTTAACACTCAAGGAGTGTCCACATCAGTTTGCTTGACAATTTCTTTTCTCGTTTGAACTTCTCCAGTCTTACCAGGTAGTCCATCTAATCGCTATGAGGTGGATGAGAAAACAGAGAGACTAAGATACCTGCTCCCAGCAGCTCAGCATCCTACTGAACACAGCCCCTCCCCAAGGTTGCAGGGGCTCTGGCCTCCTGCTCTCTGTCCCCTGGACAGCAGGTGATGTCCCTCTTCCCCTCATTTCGTCCTGGATTCATCATGCTAATTTATGAACAGCCAGCAGAGAAGCCCAAAGCTGAGATAAACAGGCTGAGCATTGTAGCAGGAAGAGGGAAGCGAGGAGGCGGAGCGGAAATACTAATTGTTCCGGGGTTTCATCTCCTTGCTGCAGGGGAGGCTGTGTTTAATTAACTCCGCTCTGTGCTGGGGATAGGGCCTGATTGAAAATGAGCCCCTGGGCCTCTGCAGCACAGCAGACAAACCAGCCTGGTCCCAGAGACATCTGGCCTGGAGCTCCAGAGCAGGAAGGCCCCGAGGCCTGGGGCCTCTGATGCCCTGCATGGGCCTACAGGAGGCCAGGCTCCATGCCAGCCCCTCCTACTTCCAGGCCTTTCCAGTCTGCCCTCACCTGTCCTGGCCCATCGCCCTGCTCTGGACTGACATCCTGGGGAGGAGCTGCGGGCAGGAGGGGGAAGGATGGAGGGAGATGATGGAGGGAGATGATGGAGGGAGATGATGGAAGGAGATGATGGAGGGAGATGATGGAGGGAGATGATGGAGGGAGACGCCCTTAAAAGCTCTCACTCCCACCGTCCCCACCCAGGCTCTATTCTCTGCACCTCCTACTTCTGTGTAGCCTGTATAACCTCTCCATTACCCCCCACCTCAATCTGTAAACCAAGGGTAACAGCACTTACTTCTGGTGGGGGAATCTGTAATAGCAAAAATACAGAGCGTACCACACAGCCCCAAGGCCCACCTTAAGTGTGGAAATTGTGACCACTGTAAGATTCCGGATTGTTTTGTTTAATTTAATTTTATTTTATTTTTGGTAGGGCTGAGGACAGAGTCCAGGGCCACTCTGCCACTGAGCCACACCTCTATCCTACCGGCTTCCCTTTCCAGAGGTAAGAACAGATGTCTCAAGTGTCTGCCTCCCTGGATTCTGGGCTGCCCTCCCTGAAGACAGCTTTATTTTTAGGGTCTCCCTGTAGCCCCAGCTGTCCTGGAACTCACTCTGTAGACCAGGCTGGCCTTGAACTCACAAAGATCCACCTGCCTCTGCCTCCCAAGTACTAGGATTAAAGGTGTGGAGACAGCTTTTGAGAGTGGCTGCTTGCCTCTGAACTTAAACCTGCACAGCACCTGGCCTCAAGAATTGCTCCAGAAATTCCCAGGGAGTAAATGATACCACCTCTGAATACTTCCTGTTGCTGTAACAAAAAGCTTGAGGATGATTTGTTTATAAAGAAAATGACTTGTGGTTGGGAGGCTGGGAAGCCCCCGGTCCCCAGGCTGGCCCCAGCTGGGTCTCCATCAAGACCTCTACCTCATCATAGCCAGGCCCATCTTCCTCTTACAAAGCCACCCGTGCCACCTTGGGAGCCCCACTTCTATGGGTTTAGGATGACGTTTCCAACGCTGGCCTTGGGACGATTCATTCAATCCGCAGCAAACTTGGCCCACACTTCTGTTCCCCGAGTATCTGCTGTGTACCCAGGTAGAGGCTAGGGCACAGGTTGACTCTGCACCTTACCTGCCCATGTGCAGGCACTGGAGGGACTGGAGGAGCTGAGGCGACAGCGACAAGGTGAATGCGGATGGTGGTGATCAGGGCGGCTCTGAGCAGTAGGGGGTGGAGACATGCGACCGGCCAGGCTGCCCTGCTTTCCAGAGACTAAAACAGGATTGATGTGGGGGCTGGCTGGAAGAGTGTTTTTTGTGAACATTCACCTGTGAATACTACTGTCAGTGTGTATAAGAAGGCTCCCATGTGTGCTCTGGGCATGGCTCTCTGACTCTACCAATGTATGAGCCTTGCTTTCTTTGATTGTCAAACTACTCAAAGCATTGAACTCTGGATCATGAAGTTCAGGGTTCTAACCCTAGCAGGCTATGACATTGCTGTGTGTCTCCAGGCAGGTGTCCCTCCATCTCTGATCAGCTCTCTATAGAAGAACCAACTGAAGATGCTTTTAAAAAAATTCTTCCGCCGGGCGTGGTGGCTCACGCCTTTAATCCTAGCACTTGGGTGGCAGAGGAAGGCGGATCTTTGTGAGTTCAAAGGCCAGCCTGGTCTACAGAGCAAGTTCCAGGACAGCTGGGACTACAGGGAGACCCTGTCTCGAAAAGATTAAAAAAAAAAAATTCTTTGGGGCTGGAGAGATGGCCTAGCGGTTAAGAGTGCCGACTGCTCTTGTAGAGGACCCGGGTTCGATCTCCAGCACCCACGTGGTGGCTGAGAACCGTCTTTGACTCCAGTTCCAGGGTAATCCGACACCCTCTTCTGACCTCCGCATCATTGCACAACACGGGTGCACAAACCTACGACCTCTGCAGCATTGCACAACACGGGTGCACAAACCTACATGCAGACAGTACATTCATACACATACAAGAATAAATAAAAATTAAAAAAAAAATTCTTCCAAGCTGGGCATGGTGGTGCCCGGGCCTTTAGTCCCAGCACTCAGGAGGCAGAGGTAGTTGGATCTCTGTGAGTTCAAGGCCAGCCTGGTCTACAGAGCGAGCTCCAGGACAGCTGGTACTAAAAAAAAAAAAAAAAAAAAAAAAACCTACCAAAAAAAAAAAAAAAAAAAAAAAAGGAAAGAAACCTAAAAAAATTCTCCGCTCAGACCCCAGGCCTGGTCCTCTATGGGGAAAAATCCAACTCAAACCTCTGTGGGGAGGGGATGGGGACCGAATTATTCTGAGTTGCTGATTGGGGGCCCATGGCAGCCTGTGACCCCAGCTTTTCAGAAGATGCTCCAACTGCTTCATCAGACCTCTCTAGGCTTGCCTGATTAATAGAAGCTACTGCTTTTGAAAAAAGGAAGAAAGAAGGAAAACGCTCGGTAAATCAGCTGTTTATTTAACTTTCCCTGGCATTTAATGACTGTGAGGCTTGGGAGAGGGGGAGAGATGGAAAATTAATTTGAGTCGTGCCAGAAAAGCCAGTCAGGGAAATAATGAAGTTCCCAAGTCTCAGGGAGCTGGGAGACTGGGAGAAGCCGGGAGGGGGCAGCATCCTGGGCTCACGCTGGTCTGGAGCAATGGATCTGCTGTCGTCCTCTGAGCCTCCAGGCAATGAAGAGGCAGAGGCCGCTGCGCTTGGAAAACAGCTTTTCCCTGTGATCACAAGATGGAGGCTGCGGAGGCTGCAGGGAAAGCACCCACGGCCACGAGCTCCCGGACCAGAGTTCGGATCCCAGCACCCAAGCAAAAGCCAGGCAGTGCACAGCAGTAACCCCATGCTGACAGAGGAGACGGGACCCCTGGAGATCACGACCCCAGAACAGAGAGCCTGTCGCAGGAAACAGGAGAGCAGTTGAGGAAGACTCCTGATGCTGACCCCCAGTCTCCACACACGCACAGGCACACACACACACACACACAGCTACCACACATGCACAGGTACACATACACACACACAGCTACCACACATGCACAGGCACACACACAGACACACACGCAGCTACCACACACACACACAGCTACCACACATGCACAGGCACACACACACACAGAGCTACCACACATGCACAGGCACACACACACACACACAGCTACCACACATGCACAGGCACACACACACACACACACAGCCACCACACACGCACAGGCACACACAGACAAACAGCTACCACACGTGCAGGCATACACACAGCTACCACACACGCACAAGCACACACACAGCTACCACACACGCACAGGCACACACACACACAAGCACACAGACACACAGCTACCACACATGCACAGGCACACACACACACACAGCTACCACACACACAAGCACACACACACAGCTATCACACATGCACAGGCAGACACACACAGCTACCACACATGCACAGGCACACACACACACAGCTACCACACATGCACAGGCACACACACACACACACACTCAAGCACACAACTACCACACACAAAATGGAAGGAGATGGAGGCAGATACCATTCCAGATTTTTCAGGTAATAACTGATCATGCACTATACTCACAGGCTCAAACAGCAACAGCATACCATGCACACATGAACATATGCATACATGCAGACACATTCACATGTGCACACACATACATACAATGAACACATGGAGACATAAACAAATGCATGTGTGAGCACACATACACAAATACATATATACACATACATATATACACATATATACATATACACACATACACATATGTACACATATACATATATGCACACACATACACATATATACATGTGTACACATACACATATACATACAGACATATACACATATACATATATACGCATACAGACATATACACATATACATATATACACACACAGACATATATACATATACACATATACATACACATATATACAGAAGCAGACAAACATGCATATGTGTACACACATGCACACTCAGATGTTGACACATGCAAACAGACATATACATGAAGACACAAATATATGTGTGTATGACAACACGAAGTCTCATCTGCACACAGATACACCCATAAGCATACACATACATGCATGCACATATACTACATACATGTACAAATACATGCCCCCACATAGGCACACACCCAAGCATATACACAGGCACACATGTGTAAGCACATACACATACCCAGGAACACAGGCATGGAGACGTGTGCACACAGGCATAGATATATGTGCTCACATACCAGGCTTATGTACACATATGGTCATGCATGCATGTACATAAACTTGCAGACACATATACACATTTCCATGAACATATGCAGTTATGCACACAGAAATGCACACACAACCAGGCACACTCACACCTTCACATAAGCAGACATCTATGTACAACTGTGTACATGGCCAGACATGCACACATGTGCACACACAGATACTGTCATACAAACATCTGCATACACATAAATACATAAGACTTGAACACATGTGCATGCACACACATGTACAGGTGCACAGAAGTGCATCCACAAATATGCACATGCACAAAGATGCATGTACACACATGCCCACATCCTCATACCTACACCCTTAGCATGCTTTCTTTCACCCACACGCATTTGTGAACACATCCCATACATAAGCATGCACACACAGTAGCATACATGTGCACACATAACATTCACATGCAAAGACATGCACCTGTATACATGGGTAGATATACACATATGGTCAAGCAGACACACATGCCTATGCATATGCATACATACCTGCCATTACACCCCACATCCACCCACACATATGTACATATGCACATATGTACATGATTATAAAAAAAACAGATTCATGTGCACAAATACATTCATGCACACCACAACACCCATTGAAGGCACATACATGTGCACATGTGCACAAACACATGTGTGTTCATATGTGTGTACACACACAAATGCACACCATCCGTCAGGCATCCATGCACACATGCACAACCACAACACTCACACAGGCACACACACACACACACACATCCCTAAGCACATGTGTGTCAACCCACACACATGCATGGTGGTGGCATCAGGGACGAGAAGAAGCAGGACCCAAGCACCTTGGAGGAGGGAGTGTGTGCAGCCTCTGTGGCTCTGGGACCAATGTGGGCAGGAAGGTGATAGCTGTGTAGGTGCAGGGGTCAGGTTCACAGCTTCCATCCCACTTCAGTCTAGTGGAGCCAGGCCTGTGCTGGCTGTAATCAACCCTGGCGTGGGACGAGCTTGGACATCCTCAGTGATTCGCATTTGCGCTATGTTGGCTTGCCTGCCATTCTGGAACCAGACATGGGCATAGCCAGGATGGACTGCACTGACCAGCAGACGTGGGCATAGCTGGGATGGACTGCGCTGACCAGCAGACGTGAGTATAGCCAGGATGGACTGCGCTGACCAGCAGATGTGGACGTAGCCGGATGGACTGCACTGACCAGCAGATGTGAGTATAGCCAGGATGGAGTGCACTGACCAGCAGACATGGGCATAGCCAGGATCGACTGCACTGACCAGCAGACATTGAGTATAGCCGGGATGGACTGTGCTGATCAGCAGACGTGGGCATAACCAGGATGGACTGTGCTGACCAGCAGACATGGGCATAGCCAGGATAAGACTGTGCTGACCAGCAGAAGTGAGCAGGTAACCTCCCTGCCAGGGTTGGGCATGGGAAGTGCGTGTCTCTGCCTGACCAGAGCTCCCTGCCAAGGTCGGTGCCCACATGCCCCTTCCTCACTGATACTCAGGGCCCAGTGCAGATGCCATCATCTCCAGCACAGCCTGGCCCCTGCCTTGTCCCAGGGCCTCTCTGAGATGTTGTCATTTGGATACTGGCCCTGCCCTGTTCCTTCTGGTGCTCACTTAAATCCTTCCTGCTTTTGTGCTGGGCTTCTGTGGGAAATCACCAGTTTTCCTAGCACAGTCTTACTCCTGTGCTCGGTCAGACTTCTCCCAATGGGCCAACACCTCATCTCAGGACACGGCACGCACAGGGTGATACACTGGCTTCTCCAGCCAGGATCCAACCTGAAATGGTCCCCGGGCTGGTATGTTCTTAGAAGAGGCCCTGTGGCCAGTGCCTGGGAAATTTGGTGGCCCTCCCTGCTCTTGTGGAGCCACCTTCCAGGCCCCCTCTCCTTTCAGCAGCCTGTGGGGCTGACGAGGGATGGATGTGAGACTGTCATCTCCTTCTCCTGCCCAGCATCAACACCATGTCCCATCCCCCTCCAGGCTCATGCCACTCATGGGAAATCAGCTCCCTGCTTGTGGAGCCAGGATTCGGATGAAGAAGAGCCGGCTCCCCACGCAGAGCAGCTGGGAGGATGCTCTCCCTGAGAGGCCTCTCCCAAGCCTGCAGCTCGGTTGTCCTCATCTGGCCCGTGGAAAATGCCTCATTTCTGAGATGAAAGACCAAGATGCAGGTGGGGGTGCACCCTAAGGAGGCAGAACAGCCTGCATGGGGTCACGAGCCCAGGGCCTCACTCCACAAGGTCACCAGGAGGCTGGGGGCAGGCTCAGCCTGCAAAGCACTTACCTTGCAGGTAGGAGGACCCGACTGGACCTCCAGCACTCACATAAAAAGCTGACCATATGAAACTACAGCAATATAGTCTGGACACTCAATTGATCAACTTGATTGAACATACAAGCCCCCCCCCTGCTGGATGGTGGGACCCATGGGCTGTGTGGGTTTGGGCACTACTGCTTGCAAATTGGTTTTACATGAAGGATGCTTGTACTCATAAATTATCACTTCTTGTTAAAAAATGAAAAAAAAAACTGAGAGAAAGATTCAGGACAGTTATGGCAGAATGCATGATCTGGGATGGGGTGGGGTGGAGTGGGGGGAAGGGAAAGGGAAATATGCCTGAACTGAATTGGAAAATGATGTATGAAATACACAAAGCATCAATAAAAAATGAAAATTTTTAAAAAAGCTGACCATAGTGGCATAAGCTCATAATCCCAGCGTTGGTGAGGTACAGACTGGAGGGTCCCTGGAGCTTGATGGCCAGCCAGCCTAGTCTAACCATCCAGCCCGGGTCCCAGCAAGAGACCCTGTCCCAGAAAACAAGGTGAGGGCACCAGACGAATGACAGACCAGTTCACCTTGTGCTGGACAGCTTTTGTGTCAGCTTGACACACCTGGGTTGAGGGACCCTCAGCTGGGGAATTGTCTCCATTGGACTGGCCTGTGGCCACATCTGTGGAGTATTGTCTTGATTGGTGAGTGATGTGGGAGGGCCCAGCTCACTACAGGCAGTGCCACCCCTGGGCAGGTTGTCCTGTACTGTATAAGAAAGCAGGCTGAGCTTGGGCCAGGGGAGCAAGCCAGTAAGTAGCATTCCTCCATGGCCTGTGCTGCAGCTCCTGCCTCCAGGTTCCTGCCCTGAGTTCCTATGTTGGGCTCCCTCAGTGATGAACTATGACCCAGGAGACATGAGCTGAATAAACCCTTTCCTCCCCAAGTTGGTTTTGGTCAAAGTGTTTTGTCACAGCAATTGAAAGGAAACTAGACAACCTTCCAGCCTCCACATGACCCCCAAAACACATCCAAAATCACCAGTTCCCAAAGGCATCTCGATTTCCCACAAGATGAGAAACACCCCGGTCTCTCCCAGCACCAGACACCCAGGGCCTGGCACATGACAGCAGCTTCTCTGGGTCCTGCAGCTATGACAAAATATCTGAAGCTAGACCCTTCATAAAGAACAGAAATGAATGTTTTCAGAGTCCAGGAGGCTGGAAGCTTAAGGCCAAAGTGCTGGAGGTGGGGGAAGGGAGTTCCAACACAGAACTTCATGCCCAGGCCTTCATGAGGGGAGGGAACAACCCAGCCCTCATGTGGCAGAGGGCAGAGGGCAGCTAAATGCTGCATGAACCCTCTTCTATGCTACAAGACCCCACAGAAGAGCCCTTGTGCCAAACTACCTTGGAATCTCGCCTCAGCGGAAGGTTAACTTGGAAGGAACACGTCCCAACACTAGCCATGTTCCCTCAGTGCAGGTTTGGTGACTTCTTCATACAGAAGGGGTTTTGTGGCTGAGCACCACCCAGATGAATTTAATCCTATTGTGGTTGACTCTGTTTTGAACACTGTTTCCCAAGTGGTGGAGCTGCCGACACCCTTTGCAGCCTTCAGAGAGGGCGGATCCTGGCCGAGGGAGTAGGTCACAGCGGGCCTTTGAGGTGACACCTGATTTTGGTCCCTGAACTCTCTCTGCCTCCTGTCTGCCACCCTCGCACTCCTGATACCACAGGCGGAGCCATGTACAGTGGCCTCCCAACATGAAGAACTGAAATCCACCTGAAGCCCTGAGCCAAAATATCCCTTTCCTTCCACGTTTGTCAAGCATTTTGTCACAACAATGAAAAAAACTATTCAGGTTCCCTTTGTTCTTTAGGAAGGTTAAGCTATGGAATCCCCAGACCAGCCCTTGACCCCGCAAGATCTAGATAATTTTTATTAAGAAACGTTGAACTGGGGGCTGGTTAAGAGTGGTTAAAAGCACTGGCTGCTCTTGCAGAAGACCTGGGTTCAATTCCCAGCATCCACATGGTGGCTAACAACCATCCATAATTCCAGTTCCAGGGGATCTGATGTCCTCTTCTGACCTCTGTTGGCACTGCATGGCACAGGTACACTTACACACATGCACACAATACACTCATACACATAAAATAAAAATAATAAAAAAATATTAAAAAATACTGAACCTGAGCAAACATTCTCCACCCCATTCATTCATTCACATTCATTCTATTAATGTTTATTGAGCACCTACTATGTTCTGGGTGTGAAGATGAAGCAGCACTGTGATAGCCCTCCACAGTAAGCAATTAGGTCAGGCCAGGGATAAGTGCAATGAGAAGGGGAGAGAAATGGTGCGGCTCACCTAGAGCGCTCAGGACGTCTCCTCTGCTGTCTCTAAGGAGAACAAGAGTGGGAGGAATCCCATAGGCTCATGTACCTATACACTTGGTCGCCAGTTGATGGCGCTGTCCAGTGAGGTTC
The DNA here is from genome assembly GCA_009823505.1 of Rhizomys pruinosus. Lineage (NCBI taxonomy): Eukaryota > Metazoa > Chordata > Mammalia > Rodentia > Spalacidae > Rhizomys > Rhizomys pruinosus. The sequence continues at coordinate 713,637 of VZQC01014125.1, read as the reverse complement.
TGGAACCTTCAGGAGGTGCAGCCTTGCTGGAGAAAGCACCTGGATACGGGCTTCGAGAGCTTATAGCCTCACCGCACTTCCAGTCCACAGTCTCTGTTTTCTGCATATGGTAAAGATGTGATCGCTTGGCTTTCTGCTCTGGCCACTGACTGCCGGCCTCCCCCACCATTATCAATGCTCCCATTAAGCCAAAGAGACCCCTTCTTCCATCAGTGGATTTGGATCATGGTGCTTTTTCACAACAAAAAATTCACTGCCACAGGAGCCATGCAGAAATCTGGAGAGACCATGTCAGAGGCGGGGTGAGGGCAGGAACATATCTGGAATGTCCCAGAAGGAACAAGGAAGTCCCTGCAGCTGAGGGAAAAAGAGCACGAGGTAGGACAGTAAAATGAGTTGGGTCTGTAAGATGGCTCAGTGGGTAAAGGAGCTTGCGGCCAAGTCTGACAACCTGAGTTCGATCCCCAGGATGCACATGGAAAGAGAGAACCCAGCCCATAAGTTGTCCTCTGATTTCCACATGTATACTGAGGCATGCATACATTTTTATTTATTTGTTTGTTTGTTTATTTATTTTTTTGGTCTTTGCAAGACAGGGTCTCCCTATAGCCCAGCTCTCCTGAAATTCGCTCTCTAGACCAGGCTGGACTTGAACTCACAAAGATCCTCCTGCCTCTGCCTCCCAAGTGCTAGCATTAGAGGCATGTGCCACCATGCCCGCCAATGAATTTTTTAAAGAGCAAAAGACTGAGGTTGCCAAGCTGAGCTGGGCAGGTGGAGCTCGCAAAGGCCCCAGCACCCAGTGCGGTGGACCTTGGGTCTTCTGTGTGCAATGGAGCAACCTGCTGCCAGGAAGGGTCCCTGATGCCTGGCAGTTCTGTGACAGTTGCCTTCATCTGAGATCTTTAAGGGCTGAATGACCAACAATTGACCCCCATATTCAAGTGGAGTCCATAAATTCAGAGAAATGAAAACAGAGGAGCGCCATGAAGGTGCCTCAGGTGCCTCGGGTGCCTCAGGAGCCTCGGGTGCCTCGGGTGCCTCGGGTACCTCAGGTGCCTCGGGTGCCCCCTGTGTTATCATCACTGCCCAGCCCAGCCCAGCTGGTGAGACAGAGGATATGAGGTTCAGAGAAGGTGGGAGAGGAACAGAGGGGGAGAGGTGATGGGCTGCTGCCCGGGGAGGGAGGCTGCAGAGCTGGACTCCTCAGGAGGAGCAGGATGTGGCAGCCCTTCCTCTGTACCAGCCTTGGAACCCACTTGGCACAGCTGGTGCGGAGCTGGAGCCCACCTCTCCCCGAAGACCTTCAACAGCTCCTGCGTGGGTGGCCCAGACAAATGAGGGACTTGGCTCCAGGAGGCCTATCCTTACAATCATGCAGCCTCAGAATTCGAACCCAGATCTCCTGGAGCCAAAGCCTCTGATGCTTCACACAGCAACTCTCCCCTGCCACCGCCTGGCTACAGAGAGCTCTCTGCTCCCCAGCCGGCTCCTAGTAGTGACTGTCACCTGCAAAGATGGCTTAGGAGTCAAGAAATACAAACCACTGTCCACATCCGTCAGAGCAAAGTTCCCTTCTTTAAAGGAAAATCATCATCACCTTCATGGAAGTATTGGTGTTTGGAAAGAGAGACCAGTTATGGCTGCTAAGGCTCTGAGCTCATTGGCAACGGATGAGCCACTGAGGTGTTTCAGGCCAGCAGCTGTCACTCACAGCACACAGGCGCCACCCACTGTGCTCGCACCTATGGAGGCTCTTGCAGAAGGGTGTTAGGCCTCACTGCAGGGAGACTGTGGGTTCCTCAGACGGCATCCTAGTGTAACCCCTTCTGCCTGCAGGTGGGGAAACTGAGGAGTCCCTTGTTCAAGGTCACCCAGCTGCAGTGCAGGGACAATCTGGATCAGAACCCAGTTTGGCTGACTCCTGTCTAGACAAGGGTCTCTCCTCCCAGTGTCAAATTGCTGTACGTGCCTCTGAAGTCGGGCAGACTGTCTTGGACCTTATCTGTAAGAAGGCTGGCTGGGTTCGCTGCACACCTGCAGTCCAGAGGCTGAGGCAGGCCCAGGAGTTCAAGGCCAACCTGCCCAACATGTGGCTAGGCCGGCTGGCCTAGCTGAATCTGTGAGAGATCCTGTCTCAGAACCGAGGTGAACAGCTCTCAGAGGAACAACACACAAGCTGGACCTACACACATGTATCCACTCAACATGCACATGTGGGGGGGGTGCCGAGCATACATGCACACACACACACACATACACACACAAGCATACATACACACGTACACACTAACAGTCTACCCCACAGGCTGTGGGTGACTCTATCACACAGTAGGTGCTCAATGCTCTCCCAGGACACCTGCCCACCCTACCATTTGCTCCCACAAGACCCGCAAAACCATCTCATGCTCCCAGCTAACCCACGACTGCCTAAAGCGAGAGTCCGCCACAGGCCGGAAGCAGTGCTAGGCACTGCCTTCCTTCTACACACACGTACGTGTATGCACACATGTGCCTGCCCCTGTGTGCACAGAGGCCAGAGGGGCAACCTCAGGTGCTGCTTTTTGGGAGGTATCTTATTTTTGAGACAGGATCTCTCACTGGCCTGGAGCATATAAATAAGCCGGGCTGCCTTGCCAGCGAGCCCTGGGGATCCGCCAGTCACCACCTTCCCAGTGCTAGGATTTCAGCCACACCCAGCCACACCTTCTTACACAGGTTCGGGGCATCAAACACAGGTCCTCATGCTTATGTGGCAAGCACTTTGCTGACTGAGCCCTATCTCCCGCCTCTCTTTCTGCCCTACTCTTACCCCCCCATGCTGCCATGTGCCTGGGGCAGCTCAGATTGTCCTGGGGAGGTGTCAGGATCAGGTCAGTTTGCTCCCAGACTCTGCCTGACAGGACACAGGGAAAATGCAGAAGCTCATCTGTCTCAAAGGCACAGCCTCCACCAGCTACCAAAGCGAGGGGAGGGGGAGGGCCTGGGGCCTGGAGAGGGACAGGAGGGGTGGAGAGAGCCAAGGACACCACACACTATCAGGTTTAGAGCTCAAGGGAGGGGCCTTCCAGCTCAAAACCTACACCCCAGGAACGGGCACAGGACAGAGGGCGCCATCTGCTGTGTGGGCCCTGGAGCCTGACTTCCATGCCCAGAAGACCACCAGGGGCCACAGCCTGACAAAGCCTGGTGGGTCTCAAGATTTTGAGAAAAAGGTGTTACAGTGCTGGGAGGTGCTGCCGTGCCTCCTCCTCCACCTTAAGGACCTGTGGGGGAAGGCAGGTGAGGGAGTCCAGCTTCCCTCTCCTCCAAGCAAACAAACTACAGTGAACCAACACCTGGGATCTTTAGCTCGTGGGCGATGAGGAGTTCTAAGGACACGCTTGCTGGCTCCCATGTCTTGTGATCCCTGGTGGGAGCTGTCCCTGGGCCTGGGTGCTGATTCTCTTCTTGGACCGTTCTGTCCATCTTTGTCCATCACTGTCCTGGCAGACCGCTTGGTGGTGATCTGTCGCAGACCCTGGAACCCCAGGAGAGCTTTCTCCAGTGTTTCCTCTCTGGGTCAACTGCAGTTAAGCAAAAAAGGATAGCAGCTAACAAACAATGCTTTATTTTTTTTACTCCTTTTTTGGGGGGGGTCTTTTTTTTGAGACAGGGTCTTCCTTTAGTCCCTGCTGGCCTAGAGCTTGCTATGTAGACCAGGCTGGCGTTGAGCTCACAGAGATCCACCTGCCTCTGCCTCCCAAGTGCTGGGATTAAAGGCGTGTGCCACCACGCCTGGCTACAAACAACGCTTTAACAAAACCCACCAACACCACTGTTAAGACCAACACTACCGAGCAGGTACTGGAGGTATCTTTCTTGGGATTGGACGAGGAAGGACTCAGCAGATGCTGACAGCAGTTCAGTACTATAGGGACTATTGCTAACTCCTTCTGCAAAGTGGGAAGGTGGGACACAGACAGGCTGACGAGGGGAGGAATGTAACCAGTCTAGAATTATCAGGTACTGACATGGCTGGAGACCTGGCTTCTTTCTGTGGGTGCCAAACCTAAGGGCTGCTGGTGAACACAGGGTTTTATATCTTTCCTCTACAGAAGACGATACTGGGGTCAGTGCAGGGGGATGAGTTGACCATGGCAGGAAGACATGGAGGCAGAGGTGGCTGAAGAAGAAAGCTGAACACTCACATCTTCAAACAGGCACAGGAAGCAGGTAAACCGGAAGTGGGGTGAGGCTGTGAACTCCCAAAGCCCACCCTTCTTGACGTGCTTCCTCCAGCACGGCCACACCTCCTAAAGGTCCCATGACCTTCCCGAAGCAACACCATTAACTTGAGACCAAGACTCCAAATATTTGGAGCCCACAGGGGCCATTCTCATTCAAACCATCACACATGGTATCCCAGCAGCTGAGGAGGCCATCTGCCCACTACTGTGACTGCGCCACCCTTCAGGAAGGACCTTGGGTGCAGGAAGCACCCTCCCCAAGTCTTTTCTTCTTCCCAGGCCTCATGACTGACCTGACCTGGGGGCCGAGGGGGCCAGCCCTCGCTCCCATTGAGGCAGACTCTGACGGGGCTGTGCCAGCTCTGGAGGTCAGTCGTGGCTGGCCATCTCCCCAGTCCCTCCCTTCTCAACACGTAGTCGTCCTCCAAGCCAGACAGATGCCATCTCCAGGAGTTCATCTGTGTTGGTTACAGAAGATCATCATAGCTGGGCTTGTTGACGGCCCCTCACAGGAGAGGGCAGAGTTTCAGGGACCCTCGCCCAAGGAAGCAGCCATTCTCTCAACCCGCTGTGTGCAATGCTGTCCTATTTGCACATGGCTTTGGGGTCTCGGGGAGGGGTAGGATATCGAGGCCAGGGAAGACTGAGGGAGGGGGTTCCATTTATGTGACTATGGGGGAGCCCTCATCCATACTGGTGATGCTAGCTTTGGGGGGGAGTACCCACACTCCTGTCAGTAACCTCTCACCCGTGCTCTGCTAGTAAAACCAGTCAACTCATTGGTTCTCTGTTGGATGGAATCAGATCTTTGTCTTGTTGGGACAGTGGGGGAGAAGGGAAGACATTGTTTACACCTCCCCCAGGGAAGGAAGTTTAGTAACAGCAGTCCAGCTTCCACCCTCTTCCTCCCACAGTGCTCTCTAACCCAACAGCCCACAGGGCACGCTCCCACCCATCTCCTCCCACATGCTGGGACTCAGAAAGTGACACCCCAATGTACGGCACTGTGACCTGTTGAGCTGAAGACAGTTTCAGAATTAAGGTCTCTCTAACCTCTGCGCCCCACCCCCTCTTTGTTGGGGTGGGTATGGACCTTTAAGACAGTATCTCATGTTAGCCCAGGCTGACCCTCCTGCCTCATCCTCTGAGCACTGGGGTTACAGGGAACCTCCTCACCTGGTTCCCGCCCCTCTCTTCTTCCTCTTTCCATGGGATGGAAGGATTCTATCTCCATCCCTGCCTCAAGACTATAGCATAAAAGTCCTGCGCCCCTCCATGAAACCTCATTATCGACCCCCAAAAGAAAACACCTAGGAACGCAGTCACACCTAAAGGAGACTTTTGTCACAAGATAACGTCTATCTCTCAGTCTCCCTCAAGTTCCCAAGAAAACCATTCACAAGTTAATTCGGATGCGGTTTCCCCATAGCTGTCTGGCATCCATCAGAGCTGCTTGTGCTCCCCCTTCAACTCCTCCCCCATAAGGAAGGGCTCAGCCTGAGCCCTGTGAGCGGAGTGGGAAGCCGCACGTCTGCATTCTCCATGTGCACATTACCTGGACGTTGCACCTCTGACTCACCATTCACTACAGTTCTACCCTACTCTGCCAGTGGGGCCCAACTTGTGTGCCTTAAAAGATGGTCAGCTACCTGTTAGTGATGATCTGGATTCGAATCCTGCTTGCAGAGTCAAGTTCCTTGTACCTCAGAGGGCGGAAGGCACAGAGGGCCCAGGAGAATGACATACAGAGAGGGAAAAGATTGTCTGGCAGGAAGGCATACAAAGGAAGGGGTCAGACAGTGGAGAGAATGGCCAGCCACACCTTCAGACATTGCCTGGCCATGTCTGTGACCAGCACAGGACAGCAGAGGAGGAGGGGAGTAGGCGTCACTATTATCCCAAGGCCAAAGTTCCATGAAAAACTGCAGAATTCTCTCGCTGCCCTGGCCTGGCCCACACCACTAACAAATAGAGAACAAATGAGGCCGTTTAGCCAGTAATTAAGCAGTAATGGCCCAGTCAGGTCCCCACCAGGCAGGGACTGGCCAAGGAAAGGACGGAAGCCTCCAGGAAGAGCAGGGCGAAGGGAAACCATGGATCAAATTACCACAGGGAGGGAGAGTCATTAACCCGGGCTGGCCTGTGGGGCTGGCTGCTCACAGCCAGGACAGAAGCTGCCTCGGCCACTCGGCTGCTCTGTACGTGAGCATTGCAGGCTCTCCGCTCGGCCGCCTCTCCTCTGACTCAGCGTATCACACAGTTCAATCAGCTCTCGGGAGCCAGGCAGCTGCCTGCCCCCATCTAGCGCTTAACAGGGACTAAGAGCCAAGGTTAAAGAGATGTCTAGACTGCCAACCATCAAGTTGATCTCTGGCTGAGGGTGCACCACAAATGCCTTTGCGATGTCCCCAGGTAGAACCAACCCAACAGATAGACCTGTGACATCCTTATTGGGGTATCATGGTTTGAATGTGATACATCCCCCACAGGCATTGTGTTGAACACTTGTTCCCAGCTGGTGGCTCCTTTTAGGGGATCATTAAGAGCCAAAGTTGCTGGTGGATAGAAGCACGGACTTGTGTGGGGTACACCAGCCCTGGCTGCTGTCTTGCTCTGTTCCTAATCTGGCCACTGTGTGAGGTGTTCCACCCTCTGCTCCTGACACCATGACGAACAAACATCCCAAAACCACGACCCCGAATAAATCCTTCCTCCGCTAAGTTGCTTCTGGAAGGTATTTTGTCACAGTGAGGATAGAAGTCACAAATATGACAGTGGTAACAAGAGCCATTGCGTGCCATGCCTCGCTGAGCAGAGCTGAGCAGAGCCTGCGCCTTTGGAACAGGCTTCGTTACCATGCTAGGTAGCAGTAGTGAAATGGTTACAGGTGGCTGGAACCAACCCAAGTGCCCCTCAACTGACGAGTGGGTAGAGAAAATGTGGTACATCTACACAATGGAGTTCTGTGCAGTGGTAAAGAAAGATGACAGTGCCGGGTGTAGTGGCGCACGCCTTTAATCCCAGAACTCAGGAGGCAGAGGCAGGCGGATCTTTGTGAGTTCAAGGCCAGCCTGGTCTACAGAGTGAGTTCCAGGACAGCTGGGGCTACAGGGAAACCCTGTCTTGAAAAGATAAAAAAAAAAACAAGCAAACTCCAGTTCCAGGGGAATCTGATGCCCTCTTCTGACCTCCATGGCATTGCATGACACGGGTGCACCAACCTACATGCAGACAGTACACTCATACACATAAAAAATAATAAATAAATAAATAAATAAATAAGTATACCACCACTCACAGCAACATAGAACTTATGGTAATATCTCAAGAAATCCAGTTGGCACAGGGAATGTTGCTATGTCTAATGTTAGTGGATGGCTAAAAGACAAAAACAAGATCATGGTGGTNTGTGTGTGTGTGTGTGTGTGTGTGTGTGTGTGTGTGTGTGTAGACCAAAGGACAACCTCAGGTGTCATCCTTGGGAAGTCTCCACCTCCTTTGAAACCGGGCTCTCATGGCCTGGCACTCACCAACTGGCTGACTGGCCAGTGTGGCGTGGGGATCCTCCCTTCTCCACTTCCCTAATGCTGGGCTGACGAGCACAAATGACCACGTCAGGCATTTCTGCACATGTTCCAAGGACTGAATGCGAGTCCTCATGCTTGCAAGACAGGAACTTCAGGAACTGAGCCGGCTCCCCAGTCCTGATAGGTCTGCTTTTCAGAGGAGAACAGGTCCGCTGAGTCCCTCAGGGTCTCCCACGCAACACTGCACTGAGCCTTGCAGACAGCAGGAACCCAGTACTAGTGACGCCCTGTGTTAATCAGAGCACACTGTGAGTGGGCACTGATGGGGTGACAAGAAGAGTTTGGATTCCAGGGGCACAAAAGCCTAGACACCACAAGAGGGGACAGAGCTCCCCAAGGCTTGAGTCTCAGCGCCACAGGCTCCAGTTAGCCCTCGCCAGGCTTGGCGGGCTCCAGAGTGGCTTCTGAGCTGGAAGCACATGGAAAGCTGTTAGAAAGCAGGGGCTGGAGAGATGGCCTAGCAGTTAAGAGCGCCGACCGCTCTTGCAGAGGATCCGGGTTCGATCCCCAGCACCCACATGGCGGCCGAGAGCCTTCTGAAACTCCAGTTCCAGGAGAACTCCAGTTCCAGGGGAATCCGAGACCCTCTTCTGACCTCCGCGGCATTGCACGACACGGGTGCACAAACCTGCATGCAGACAGTACATTGATATACATACCGAAATAAATAAAATAAAATAAAATAAAATAAAAAAAAAGAAAGCAGATGAGGACCCACGAGCTTGTGGTCAGCTCCCAAGTCTCACCCACCGAACGGAATTCTCCCTGTACCTTTGACATGTTTGAATTTGACCCAGGCTGGGGTACTGGGGTGGAATAAAGGGGGCATTAGCTGAAGAGGTGGAGGAGCAATCCTGATACCTCACAGCCTACAGGGTGGGGGTGAGGCTGAGAGAGCCCGCATGGCTTCCTATGTGGGAGAGTCCTGGGATGGGACGGGGCTGCTGTCCTAGAAGGACATTCCTGTGTGCTGAGGCTCTGCCCCATCCCCACAGGCCCATTTTCTAATGCCTTGGGGCAATGGCTGACCTGCCTGTCCATTGCAAGGCCATCGGGCCTCTCTGCCTCCCTCTCCACAGCATGCCTTTTCAAGACCCAGCACTGCTTGAAACCCCAGCACCAACCAGCAGAAGTGCTGATGCTATTTCTCCACTGAGGTCAAAAGGATAGTGTGGGACGATTCTGAAGCATGAGCACTGCCTGACAACACTGCTGTCTCTGGCTGTGTGACCCTGGAGAAGTTAATGTACCCCTCTGGTCACAGCTTATCTAATTCTGTTTTTTTCTCTTTTTTGGTGGTGGTGGTGATGGTGGTAATGGCTTATCTAATTCTAAAGCAACTTGCATTCTATAGTAGTTACCTAGGTCCTGAGGTGGTCCTGATGCAGAGCTGAGCAGGGGATCAAGAAAGTTTGGCATACAGGAAGGGGCCATGGAGGAAGGATGGGGGAGAGGGGGAGGAAGGGGAAGGAAGGGGAAGGAAGGAAGTGGGGGAGGGGCTCCAGGGAGGAAGATAGCAGGGTTCCTCACCTTCCAGCAAGCGCCTTTGTACCCAGCCTTGAACTTTGACCTTCACACCCACTGACCTTGGGCTCTGTCTGTGGGATCTGAATGGCCTTGACCTTTGATATCAGCCTGGTTGGGCAAGGGGCATTCAGGTGACACTGCACCAATCTCACCAAGCTTAGATCGATACAGTTACCGCTGCCTTAAGACAGTCGGCACTGACGAACTCCATCATTCAATGTCAGGTCCGTTGGTACATTCGCATGCTGCACAGATGATCCCATGAGAACAGCTCTGTGCCCCCGGGGAAGAGCAGCGAAACCCCGAGGACATCCAGCCGGATTTGCAAGGGAAGGATGAGGAAGTCCAGGCAGTGAAGACAGAGAGGCACCAGGGCGGGTGCTGCCCGCACGGGGACCGCAAGGGGCAGGGGCAGTTGGGAAAGGCAGCTGGGGTGGGAGGCTGGCCTCTCCTCAGATTCCTACTGACTATGGATACAGCAGGATGGGTCCCTCCTCTTCCTTTCTCTGGCCTCAGTTTCCCCACAGGAGAGATTGGGGTCAGCCAACAGAGGCAATGCCACACTGTGGTTTTCTCATATGCTCTGGTGTCGGATGAGTCCAAATCTAATTTCAGTTCTGATGTCAGTAGCCTGTGTGTCCTCAGGCAAGTGGCCATACCTCTCTGATCCTGATTTCTTTCTGGAATAAAAAAGGGGAAATTTTTAATTTTCATTTATTATTTTATGTGTATGAGTGCATTGTCTGGATGTAAGTGCAGCTTACATGTGCGCAATGCCAGAGGAGGCCAGAAGAGGGCGTTGGATCCCCAGAACTGGAGTTAGGGGTGGTTGTTAACCACCAAGTGGGTGCTGAGAATTTAACCCAGGTCCTCTACAAGAGCAGCCAGTGCTCTTAACCACTGAGCCATCTCTCCAGCCCCCATAGAAAGGGGATTCTTAACAGTATCAACCCTGGAGTTGGCGCTGCCGTAAAGGCTAAGGTTATTTACGGGAAGCAGTTTTCTCAGAGTCTGACATGTAATAAATAACAAAGACCCACACATATCTATATTACACATTTGTATATGTGATGCATGTATATATATATATACATGTATGTATATATATATATATACAGCACACCAGATCATATGCAACACATACCATAATATACAGGAACATATATATTTCCCTCAAATTCTGCCACACATGCCAGCAAGCAGATAAATACCCATCCAGAATCTCTCACAGCAGAGAAACCATGTCATTAAGTCATAAATGCTGACACTTACAGATGACAGGTATGCTGTAACTATTTATAAGTACCTGTTAGTACTTTATCATTAAAACAAACAAACAAAAATCTTCACAAGGTGGAAGTGTCAGTGGGGGTGGGGGGCTGTCTGCACTTATTCAGCAGATAAAGTGTTTATGGGAATTGTCCCTATTTCCAAGTGTCGACTTAATTAATCAAAAAGAACGTGGGCAGGCAGTGAGGATGGCTCAGTCGGTGAAGCATCTGCTGTGCCAGCACGGGGACCTGAGTTGGAGCCTCAGCACATATAAAAGCAAGGTGTGGTGGCGGGTGTCTGTCACTCAGCACCGGGGCAGGAGGTGGCCCAGCCACACAGTGAGCTCCAGGTCGAGTGGGAGACCCTACCTCAAAAAATAAGGTAAAAGCCAGGTGTGATGGTGCATGCCTTTAATCCCAGTGGAGGCAGGAGGATCTCTGTGAGAACAAGGCCAACCTGATCTATATAGGGAGATCCAAGCCAGCTGGAGCTACAGGGAGACCATGTCTTAAAAAACAAAAGGGGTGCCGGGCCTGGTGGCACACGCCTTTAATCCCAGCACTTGGGAGACAGAGGCAGATGGATCTTTGTGAGTTCAAGGTCAGCCTGGTCTACGGAGTGGGTTCCAGGCCAGGTGGGGCTATAGAGAGACCCTGTCTCAAAAAAAAAAAAAAAAAAAAAAAAAAAACACAAAAAGGGGGCGCTTGAGAGATAGTTCAGCAGTTAAGAGCATTGGCTCCTCTCTCAGAGGACCCAGGTTTCATTCCCAGCACCCATATAGTGGCTCACAACCATCTGTGACTCCGGTTCCAGGGGATCCGACGCCCTCTTCTGACCCCCACAAGCATTGTGCACACAGCTACACTTACATACATGCAGTCAAAACACTCGTACACATAGGAATAAAAAAATCAATCAATTTAAAAATAAAAAGGTGAAGAGTGATTGAGGAAAGCATGTGGTGTCCCCCTCTGGCCTCCATATGCAGACACACTCAAGTGGACATACATGAACACAAGATCATGTACATGCATGTGCACATGCACCCACGTACACATGTGCACACATGTGCATGCACACACACAAGAATGAGGAGAGGCTTATGTCATCAGACATCTTACTGTCTCCAGAAGTGTAAAGAACATGGTTCATGGAACACACCCAGGAAAGGAGGATAAAGCTCTAGAGGAGCAATTGGCAGAGCGCACGCGTGAGGGAAGCCTGCAGCCATCCCCTAGGAGTGACCAACATCTCTGTGGCACATGGTCACATGACTCTAATCAGATTCCAGGTGGAGAGAGAAATGGCAGAGGTGTCATGGACAGCACGGAGTTGCGGGAGGTCAGAGCTAATCCCTCTGCAGTTCTATTTCGGTCCCTTAGGTGACACCAAGGGGACGCCTCCCCCAGTGCCATTCTCTCACGAATTCTCATTTTCATTATTGTCTCTCTGTCACCAGCAGCCTCATGTGCAATCCGCCTGAGCTGGAGGGTCTCACCAGGACTTAATTAACACCACTTCCGTGGGGGATTTACTTCTAACAACGGCCTATCCTCCCGTCTTGTAGTCACAGCCGTGAGGGGAGTTTTCTCAGTAACTAGATGCATTAACGTGCTCAAAAATAGAGTCTGTGAAAGAAAAACAATGGTCCAAGCAGTGTGCAGAAGCAGCAGTTGTCAAGGAGAGAGTTTGGAGGGACAGCTACGTGCCATGGTTTACGTGTGGCTTGTCCCTCAAGGGCTCGTGTTGGAGAGAACCGGTCCCACGGCAGCAGAATCAGATGTGCGAGCCTTTAAGAAGTGGGGTCTGGGAGCTGAGGAGGTGCTCTGTGATTGACAGTTTACCATACAAGAACCAGAGTTCAGACCCCCCAGAACCCACATAAATGCCAAATGGGTGTGCAGATTCATCTCCAGTTCTAGCCTCAGACTTTGGAGATGGAGGCAGGGGATCCCTTGAACACAAGCTCTGGATTGGATTGAGAGACTCTGGCTCAAGGAATGAGATACGAGGGCTATGGAGTCTTGTTCCTCTACGTGCAAGAACATACACATGCATACCACATTCGCATGTCAGTGTACATGCAAAGATGCATTCACATGTGCCCGCAAGCATGCACACCACACACACACACACACACACACACACACACACACACACGCACATGCAAACATGGAAAAGAAAAGGTAGGAAGGAGTCTAGCATAAGCCCACCCCCACCCTGACTTCAGGCTTCGGTCTCTTGTCTCTACCATAATGCTGTCTGCCATTGTGACACAGTCAAGGGAGACTTAGGGCCAAGCTGATGGCTTGGGTTCACCCAATTTTGGACCTTTAGCCTCCACTGAGATAAAGAAAACGTTTTTCTTTATTTGTGTTTTGTTCTAGTCACAGATAACAGACTAGTACACTGATATGGGATCATTGCAGGGGAGCTGGAGTGTCTGAGAACCGCTACCCTAAGTGTGAACGTGTTCTGTGCAAGTGGCCTCTGCTCGCTGTGCGGCTGGGTTCTCTAGAAAATCAGAATCAATAGACTGAGCATGTGTTACAAAGGGGATTTACTAGATTGGTTTACATGATATGAGATGGGCATTCAACAATAGCTGTCTGCACACTCACTGGCCAAAGCAGTCCCAATCTGGTGCTGAAGGTCTGGAGGATTCCTGGAAAGTTACTGGTCTCCAGACCCACTGGAGAGCCAAAGAAGTTGGATCCCAACGTCAGGGAAGGGTGCTGGCGGCCGCAGCAGGGTAACTGCGCTCACCAGCCCCCTGTGACGGCAGGCAGGCAGCCGGCCACTCTGTGGGAGGGCCTCCCCCTCAGCTAATCCTCCTAGAAAATATACCCACAGAGCCACCCAGAGACAGGTCTCTTACTTGATTCCAGATCTAACCAAGTTGACACTACCGTCAACCAAGAAAGGAACAGCTGAGGGAGGTGCTTAGCTTAGTTCCCTTGGACCAGAAGCTGGAACAAGCTGCAGACAGGAGACAAAAGGGGCTCCTGGGGTGACCCTGGTGAGCGAATCATCTCACACATACCCCCATACAGACTCCTGGGGTGACCCTGGTGGGTGAATCATCTCACTCGTACCCCCATACATACTCCTGGGGTGACCCTGGTGAGCGAATCATCTCACATGTACCCCCATACAGACTTCTAGGGTGACCCTGGTGAGCGAATCATCTCACACATACCCCCATACAGACTCCTGGGGTGACCCTGGTGGGTGAATCATCTCACACGTACCCCCATACAGACTCTTGGGGTGACCCTGGTGATCGAATCATCTCACATGTACCCCCATACAGACTCCTGGGGCGACCCTGGTGAGCGAATCATCTCACACGTACCCCCATACAGACTCCTGGGGTGACCCTGGTGAGCAAATCATCTCACACGTACCCCCATACAGACTCCTGGGGTGACCCTGGTGAGCGAATCATCTCACACGTACCCCCATACAGACTCCTGGGGTGACCCTGGTGATCGAATCATCTCACACGTACCCCCATACAGACTCCTGGGGTAACCCTGGTGGGTGAATCATCTCACACGTACCCCCATACAGACTCCTGGGATGACCCTGGTGATCAAATCATCTCACATGTATCCCCATACAGACTCCCGAGGTGACCCTGATGAGCAAATCATCTCACACGTACCCCCATACAGACCCTGGGGTGACCCTGGTGGGTGAATCATCTCACACATACCCCCATACAGGCCCACACTGTCCTTGGCATTAAGTCTGGTCTTGGAACTTCAAAGGGACTCACTGCAGAATCTGCTTCTAACATCTGACCTGCTCTGTTCTCTCCCGATTCATCGCCCGGCCCAGGCCGGAGTCCACAAAGCAGGGAAGGTCACCCTAGCAGGCAAGCTCCAGACTCCTCTGACCAGGAGGCCCTGGGGGCACTCAGCTAATAGAAGGCCCTTGTTTGAAGCAAAAGGTGGGGGAAGAGAGGGTTCAGAGTCCTCCTCACCCCTGGTGTGTGCCTCCCGAAGCTCTGCCTGTTGTGGCTGCCTGACGCTCCACCATTAGGCAGCATCAGGGCTGCTGTGGTCCAGCCTCGCCTACACTGGGCTCCAGGAACCCCACATCCCTTTATTCCCTATAGCCCAGAGGTAGTGCAGCTTCCCTCCCAAGTCAGATTGCTGCACAATTCCACCACCCTTGCTCTGGGATGAGATCCTCTGCACCCTTTAACCTGACATCCCATACCCAATTTTAAAATCCTGTAGTGTGGGGGAAAAGAGTGGTTGGTTCTAAGTCGGTCTCCCCAAGGCCCCCTAGGTGAAATGGTGTCTGCATAGACCCTCTCTCCCCCTGTATATTTTAAATACTCTCTAGATGACATGTAATACCTGAGGCAGTATGAATGTTGTGTGGACAATCATGGGCAGTGCTTCTATTGTTTAGAGAATAGTGAGAAAATAGTCTGTGTGTGTTCAGTACTGACACTGTTTTTGTTTGCAAGTATCTTCCATCCACGTGGGTTGAACTGCAGGTACAGGGCTGCAGGATGCAGAGGACCACCTGCCTCAGGCACAGGGCTTCAAGGAATAAGACTCGGTAAGTGGCAGGTGACTTGGGCTTCAAATCTGAGGAGCTGCTGGGACCAGTCTCTCTTAGACCATGGGGAGCAGGTTATGCAATGGAACTGGTCTAACCTCTTCTTCAGTTACCAGCCACTTTCTTGGTTCAAAGACAGGCAATTTCATCTCATCTTCACAATGACCTAGTGAAGTAGACTGAATAGGAACACTGTCCTAATTTATGCCAGAAACCACTGAGGATCAGAGAGGTGAGGCAACTGTCTGGAGCCACACAGCTCTTTAGGGGCAGAGCTGGGATTTGAACTTAGAAGGAAACTAACCACAGACTCACAGAGCCATGAGCCTGCAGGCACCGTGGCTCTTCCTCACTAGCTCTGCAAGATTCTTATCTGTCCTTCAAAATCAAGTTCAGAGCCTCTCTTTCAGAAACTCTACCCTGACTGCAGTCCACAGTCCTCTCTCCCCTGAACTCCAGGAGCAATTACTGTCTGTAGCACACATTCAGTAATTAATCACTGGCAGCCAGGTGACAGCGCCGCTATTGCTGCCTGAGACTTTTGTTTAAACTCACTGCGCCTTTTTAACTCAGTCTTCGGCAGGTGAATGTGGCTGCCCTGGCCGAGTGGTGGGGGCTTCGTCTCCCGACGGCCTGGCATAGCCAGGTGCCTCAGACGCCCAGCTCTCTCCAAACACATTAAAGATGACCTTCCACTTCTGTCCTCTGTAGCCTGGACATCCCCAGCGTCCTTTTGATATGATATGTCTTCTCTTAAGAGACACAGGTTCTGCTTCTCTCTGGGTGTGAGGGTTCATGAGATTAAACTGGGTAGACACTGTCTTTTCTAGGCACCACGTTGCCAATCACAGGACCTCACCACACCCATGTGACTCGTGCCTGACCAATCACCCTACAAGTACTGGCTGGCCTCAGAGTGCACCAATCAGAGACTTTCCCTACACTGGCTACTCGGGAGTTTAAGTGGGAGACCATCTCTGTCCTTTAAGGTAATTAAGCAGAAATCTGCGGCCGTCAGGTGGGAAAAGCCCAGCTCCTGGAGGACAGCTGTGGTCACTCACGGGTTGAGGAATGGGGGGAATGAAGACCGGGTTCTAGTGGCCTTTCCACAGCGTGAGGCTGGCCCTGCGTCTACCAGCCCTGTGTGCCAACCCACTACATGGCCCGAGCCAGTCCCAGGTGGTGTTTGGGATGGGAAATGCCCCCCCCCCTCGGGCTCCTGTATTTGAACACTTGGTCCGCAGCTGGTAGTGCTGTTTTAGAAGCTTGTGGCACATTTAGGAGATGGCATCTCACTAGAGGAAGTGATTCACTGAGGGCGGGCGTTGATAGCTGGTCTCTACTTCCTGTTTGGTCTCTGCTTCCTGACTGTGAATGCAGCCTGACGATGCCTTCCCCACCACCCACCATGGTGGGCCACACCCTCAACCGTGAGCCAGAATAAACCATCCTTTTCATAAATTGCTTTTTGTGAGGTATTTTGTCACAGCAATGAAAAAGAAACTCAGGGGATTTCTGAGGCTTTTGAGGATGCATAGATACCGCACATCAAATTACTCATGAAACCTCGCAAACAAGAGATGCTCCATAAAGCAGGAACAACAACAGGAAGTAAACCACATGCCAGTTCCCAAGAAGCTGAGCCCGGTGGTCGGATGGCACAAGTCCAAATCCTGCTTCCAGCCCTGCTCTGTGTCTGAGCAGGTTAACTACCTTCTCTAAGCCTTTGTTTCTTCCTCTATGAAATGGGTATAGCTGTGGCAGCTTTTGCATTATGGGGACCAGCAAGCTTCATAGCAACATGCCATGATGCCTGGGGCCCTGACTGGCCACTTCCCTGTGACTCCCAGCTGGGGTCATTCTGCCGTGCATCCAGCACCTTCCCATCCATGGGGCATCTGTTAGCTTCCAGCCTCTCAGGGAGACATGGGGTGGCTTGAGGTTATAGATTTTTTTTCCTCTGGAGAAAGGGAGGAGGGGAGGCATGCTAGAACGGCAGACCTGAGGTCCCCCCTTACCATCTCATAACCCCCAGTCTTCCCATCCCAAGGAAAGCTTGATCTGGGCCAGTTTCCAGGACGTGAGACCTCAGGGGCTACAGTTTTCCCATGAGTCTCCCAAAGGACAGAGTTGTTGCTCCAGCAAGACAGGGCTGGGAAGGCTGGACTTGGAGCCCTCACTACCCCCTTGGTGACATGAGAGACCCCCCAAGGACACTCTTGGAATACACAGGAGATGCACAAAGATGCAGGGACCTGAGGATGGGAGCCAGCGAGGAGCCATTCAACACCCTCATTCCTTGTTTCTCCGAAGTCCTCTGAGACTGAGTGACCAGTCACCCACATCAGGGACCCGTCCACAGCCACGCTCATTACCATGCAAAACACAGCAACTTAAAGCAGCAACAAGCGTTCCCCATTCTGTGTTCTGCAGGTCATAGTTTAGGTTTCCTCCAGAGGATGCAGACCAGGACTACCTGGGGCTGTGCAGACTGGAGGACCTCATTTCAGGAGGATGCTCTTGACCCCCAGGAGGCACAGGCTGGTTCTTAGCAGGAAGCCTCAAGTCCTCACCCACGGGCCCCTGTGACACACTCTCCCTCCCCAGCGATCATCAGAGCTGGAGGGCACCTTCAATATCAGCTATCATTCATTTATGGAAATGCCATGTATCTGCATATCTGCCATCACTTCCCTATCTGGTACACAGGCAGACATCACCAACAGATCACAGTTCACTCTCCTTCAGGGCTGAAACCATTTTCAGTAAGCAGTCCAAGAAGCCACTGGTAGTCAGTCAGTCATAGCTGAGTCCAGGCGGGAACTCTGTTTTCTTTTTTCATTTTGTTTTGGTTTCTTACTAATTTTATTTTTCTCATTGCGGAGAATTGAGCATGCTAGTCAAGTACTCTCCCACCAAGCTATGTTCCCAGCCTTTATTCCTTTAGTTATACCATTACTTTGCATGGGCACACAGGAGTGCAGCCGGCTCTGCCCAAGGTCACCTGTCAGCTGGCCTGTCTTGCTACCTTGTCACCCATTGGAAATATCCCTGACTGTAGGCTTCCTGGTTTCTAAGTCCACCTCCATCTCTTTTTATTTTTGAGACAGTGTGTCATGTAGCCCAGGCTAACTCGAACTCACTATGCAGTTGAAGATGACCTTGAACTCCTAACCCTCCTGCCTCCACCTCCCAAGAGCTAGGTTTACAGGTGTGTCTGGTCCCACCTTCCTTCCTGTTATGCCTTCCAACTTCCTCCTTAGTCCAGACAAACCAGTCAGCAACAGAAACCAATAGTAACAAACTCCATTAAAAATTTTATTTATTATTTTTATTTTTTGTGTCTGAGTATATTGTCTGCATGTGTGTAAGTGCACTTGTGTCAGTAATGCTCAAAGAGGTCAGAAGACAACATTGGATCCCCGGAATTGGAGTTACAGATGATTGTTAGCTGTCATGTGGGTGCTGGGAACCAAACCCAGGTCCTCTGCACAAGCAGTCACTGCTCTTAACTGCAGAACTGTCTCTCCAGCCCATGAATTCTGGATGTTTACCATGTGGCATGGGTGGCTGCCTGGGATGACCACATCACAAAGAGTGTCAGCTGGGATCAAACTGTACCACCATTTCTACCCTTAGAAAGGTGTCTGGCTCTGAGTAAGGTTCTCCCTGACATAGTAAGCATTATCTTGGGTTTTCTAGCAGCAGACTGCGGGGATGGACTTTGCCCTTAGGGGAACAGATGGAGCAGGGAGAAGCTGGACAGAGATGCTCTCAGAGGAAGGCTGGCCTCAGCCGGGGCCCTGAGAGTGCAGGGGAGGGTCTGTCCTCCAGTGAGACAAGGGCGTCCGCCTCCCTTGCACATGTGCACACACATGCATACGCATGTACATATGCACACACATGCATATGCACATATGTGTACACACATAGGCATTGGTGCACACATACACAGGGACATACCCATGCACATACATCATACCCATGCACAACACACACACATGCACAGACAGGCATATCCCCCACAAAATACACATACACACACAGGCATACCCACACATAACATACACATGGATATATGCAATAATAATACAACATATATGCATGATCATACATATACATATGTGCACATGCACACACATGAAACTACACACAATATATATGTGTGCATATACACAACAGACACACATGCACAGACACACATACACACACACACACACACACACACACAAACGTGCGCGCTGGGCCATCACTGGCCAGTGGCCACTCCAATCTCCTGATGAGTGACTCCAGTCTCCAGGGCAACCCTCCAGAGAAGGATGCCCTGGGCAGCTAGGAGCTGAACTTGCCTAAGCAGAGGAAGGAAGCCTGGAGATCTGGCAGAGCCCAGAGCATCTATCTAGAGCAACTGTTGCTCTAGACCCCATGAGGAGGGAGCTAATCACCTGCGTTGGGGAGTGAGAGAGAGAAGACAGAGTTTAAGGTACTTGGCCAAGATACACAGCTAGCAAGTCACGGCAGCAAGATCTCCCAGGCCCCCTCCAGAAGGTGACAGCCGGGGGGATCAGAGGAAGGTAGCGGTCACTAGGGGTAAGAGAATGACCCTTGAGGTCTCCCTGGAAGACCTCAGGTGACAGCTGTCTACAGGACTTGGGAAGCCTGAGTCTTGGTCCCAGCACTGTGCCCATCCATGGGGTGGGACAAGACCTTGTTAACCCACTTCTCTGGGCCTCAGTTTACTTTTCTGTGCACTGGGAAGTACATTCCTCCCAGAAGTGAGAACAGGCCTGTGGCCTGGAGGGAGGAGGCCTAGCCAGCACTGTGGCCAGGAGCCAAGCTCTGCACTATTCGAATTGTCTCCTGTGAGCACAGAGACAGCAGTCAGCTGAACATTAACGGATCACTTTGTAGATTGGTTGCCACTAGGGTTGTCACCCAACTACAGCCCCAGGGAGGGGCCAGAGGGGCCTGAAACAGAACCAGGGGTTGTGGTGGGGAGCCACTGGGATCCTCAGGCTTCAGCCTGGTACAGCCCGAGAGTGGGCACACCCAGCAGGGAGGGACTGTGCTTCTAGGCTCTTGTTCTGGAGGCAGTTGGGGCCTGAGGCAAGAGCTGCCAATCCCAAGGTCAAGTTCTTTCCAGAGCCTATGGAGTCCATTTCTGTTTCATTGAGTACATTTCTGGTACTGACTTCTGGTGTGTTCGAAAAAACTCTGGGGTTTGGGGAAGAGTCTGAATCCTTCCCATGATCCTGGGTGCTTCAGCTTAAGATGGAAACGTATGCAACAGTGTTAAGGAGATGGCTCAGCACATCTCAAAGTGCTCACCACGTGTTCTGGTTTGCCCTCTGTCACTATGATAGACACCATGACCAAAAGCAGCTTGGAGAGGAGAGAGTTTACTTTGTCTCCCCCTTCCATCTGTCACAGTCCATCACTGAGGGAAGTCGAGGCAGGAACTCAGGTCAGGAACCTGGAAGCTGGAACCATGGAGGAGTGCTGCTTACTGGCGCATACACTAGCTCACATTCAGCCTGCCTCCGTCTACAGCCCAGGTCCACCTGCCTAGGGATGGGACCACCCACAGGGGGCTAGGCGCTCCAAGACCAGCAGTCAAGAAAATGCTCACAGGCCACTCTGGTGGAGGCGACGCTTCAGTTGAGGTGCTCTCTTCCTGAGTATGCAAGCTGACAACCAAGCTCTGCCAGCACAGCACACAACCGTGAGAGCCCAAGTTCCACCTCAGCTTCATGTAAAAAGCTGGGTGTGGAGGTGCTCGAGGAGGAGGCAGAGGCAAGCAGATCCCTGGTGCTCCCAGGCCTGTCAGCCTAGCCTACTTGTGGAGCTCCAGGCTAACAAAACACCGTGTCTAAAAATACAAGGTGAGGGCTGGAGAGATGGTTCACCAGGTAAGAGTACTGGCTGCTCTTGCAGAGGACCCGGGTTCAATTCCCAGCATCCACATGGCAGCTAACAACCATCCATAACTCCAGTTCCAGGCGATCTGCCCTCCAAAGGCACTGCATGACACAGGTGTACTAACACGCATGCAGACAATACACTCATACACATAAAATATAAACAATAAATAAAATTTTAAAAATTAAAAAAGCAAGGCCCTTAGGAGTTCCAAACACTGTCTGTAGAGAACAGGCCAGGTGCTCAACCTGCCTTGCCCCGGTTACCCTAGTTTGGTATTAGAGACAGAGCGATGCCTGTCCAAGGGGGCTGTGCACACGCTCCACCCAGCAGGAGGTCGGCTCCCACTGTGGGCTGTGGGTGGACACGGACAGTGCATGACCACACTGTCTACCTCTTCTACATTTGGGACAGTGCCCGGCTTTCCCTCCAGATGAACCTTCTTACCATAGGGGCACACGGGTGACCTGGGGCCGTCCAGTCTTGACAGGGAGTAGTAACCCTGTTTTACTCCCCTGTCACAGCTCTTGATACAGAGACAGGTAGGTGAGGACAAATAGATAAAAGGACTCGCCAAGGGATCAACAGCAGTGGGAGGTCCTCACCAGAGCCAACGCTGCGCCACGCCCTGCTCCAGACTCCAGAACTGTGAGCTACACAAACCTCCGTTCTTTATACTCAGCCTCAAGTGCCTTGTTACAGCAACTCAGAACATACTAAGACACTGACACTGTCACATGACATGTGTCCCACTGTCCGTCTGTCCTTTCCAGTTCAATGTCCACATTCTATACTTCTACTTCATGCTGAGTCTTCTTCCAGGTTCCTGTAGGCTCCACAAGCCCCTCTCCTCCTCATGAGGACTGTGAGAGCAGTGCTCAGCCCAGCCTGGCCAATGACAGCTCCTTGCTGAAGAGCCGTGCAGACATGACATAGCAGAGATGGCAGGGGCTTGAGATCTGTCATTTTATAGACAGCAGTGTCCAGAACTCTGGGATCGGGTCTATAGCATTTTAGTCAGAACACTCTGAAGCCTAATTCAAACCAACTTAAAACCAGAAAGTACTGGCTGCCACACCCAGGTTAGCCAACAGCGCACCTTCAGGCACAGCTCCATCCAGGGACTCAGGAGTCTTCGACTCTCCACTTTGCCATGCCCTGACATAGGTTCTTCCTGCCTGGCAGCCACAGGCAGCTCCAGGCCCAATCCCTTGTCCTCCACGGGCCCAGCTAGGAAAGCACACTCTGCCCATGGCTGCAGGCTAGTCCTGGGGTACACTCTGCCATGGCTGCAGGCTAGTCCTGGGGTACACTCTGATTCCAGCTATGCTTTCACCCCAGGCCCAATCTCTGTGGCCAAAGAGGATGGAGGGGGCAGAGCTCGGACCTGGGTCACATGTTCATCTCAGGACTCTAGGACCAGGCAGGAAACAAAACCCAGGCCAGGGGTTCCTGCCTTTATTTGGGGGCTGGGATCATCTACATGGTTTAAAATGTGAAGGCAGGGGCTGGAGAGATGGCCTAGTGGTTAAGAGTGCTGACTGCTCTTGCAGAGGACCCGGGTTCAATCCCCAGCACCCACATGGCGGCTGAGAACTGTCTTTATCTCCAGTTCCAGGGGAATCTGACACCTTCTTCTGACCTCTGTGGCATTGCACGACATGGGTGCACAGACTTGCATGCAGACAGTACATTCATACACATAGAGAAAAATAAATAAAATTAAAAAAAAATTTTTTTAAATGTGGAGGCATTAAGGCCTATGCCCACCACAGACTCCTACCTCAGGACCCTTTCCAAGCCTGGGGGTTCTGACATGCCCTGTGGCCCAGGAGCCTGCAGTATGACTTACAGCTCCTGCCATAGCACAGGGTAGAGCAGGTAAAAGGTTTTTGTCCCCTCTATGGACACGTCTGTTGCTCCCCACGAGTCTCTCCAGCCCCACCTTACAGGGACTTGTGTCTCTATTCCTCTCCCTGTGCCTCTGTCACCTTCCGTTTCTCTCAGGAACCTCTAACCAAGCCAGCCTCAGTCTGCTAAGAACAGCGTGTTTTTGTTCCCATGGCTGCTAGAACAAATGGCCACACTGGTCACTTGAGACAACCCAAGTTCCGGAGGTAAGTCACCAGGCTGAACTCAAGGTGGCAGCAGGGTCAGGACCTCCAGAGGTTCCCACAGCTCCTGGCGGCTGCCAGCATTCCTGGGTTTGTGGTTACAGTCTTCCTCTGTGCCTTTCCTGTCCCTCTACATGTGTGAGAAGTCCCTCTGCCTTGTTCTCATAAAGATACAGGCATAGTGGTGCACACCTGTGGTCATAACACTTGGAAGGCAAAGGCAGGAGGATACTAAGTTCAAGGGCAGCAGCCTGGGCCACATAGAGAGTTCCAGGTTAGATCAGTGAGACCCTCAAAACAGAAAAACAGAAGACATGTGTGATGGTTTAATGGTATTTAGAAGCAAGACCCTTTCTCCAAACAAGGTCACATTATATAAGTTCCAAAAATTGGCCTCAGCATCCTCAAGAGATGTGGTTCTGTTTCCTGCTGTGAGACTGAGGCCTGAAGTGCTGACAGCCCCCATGAGGCCTCCCCAGAGACAAGCTGGGAGGGAAATGAGGGGAGATCACAGCAGACTCACGGGGCTTTGAAGGATGTCCTGGACAAGCAGGCTATGGGGCCTGCACTGGGCCGGGCTGGCAAGCAGCTAGCGCCAGCTTGTACCCTGGAGCCTGCAGGTGGCAGACAGCACACAGCACAGTAAATGGCTCACATCCTCTCCTGTCTGGGCCACTCTCAGAGCTGGCCCAGAATGAAAGTGGAGGTCAGAGAAAGGTGAGGAGCACTTGGCAAATGGAGAAACTGAGGTGAGGCAACCTCCTGTATTTCTGTAGAGCTGAGGGATGCAGAAGGGTGAGATGAGACAGCCTGGGGCCTCTTGGTCCTCAGTCCAAGCCAGGCACAGAGCTGGCCACTTAGACCAGTCACTGTCTCGAGACTCAGCTGCCCTAGAGACCCCTGGAGCAGCTGCCCTGAGCATCCAGGAGAGGCCTGGGAGCACCCTGTTAGGTCAGGATGGCTGGGGATGTGGGGCCAGGTGAGGAGCTGGGCCAAGCTCCCGGTGGGGTCACTGCAATCAGAAGACAGAGCAACACCTCTGACCTGGGGCCTTGGGGGAATCTGTAGCACTACAGTCTCTCTTCTCCCCTGCAGAGACCTGTCAAGGTCCAAAGATCTGAGACCACGTTCTCCCCCTCAGAGCAAGGGTCCCCAGTGGACCCATCCCACTTACAGGTTTTCACAATAAGCATTTCCTGAGCCCAGTGGTGTGCAGAAGGTGGGTGAGAACTGAGCTTCTGCCATCCTAGGCCAGACAGCCCAGGGCTTATAGTGAGAACCAGTGGCAGAGAGCTCGCTTGTCCCCAGCACCTGGTGAGGCTCTTTCACCAGGACGATGCCATGGAATTCTCTTTTTACAGACAAAAAGAAAGGCACTGTAGAGCTTTGAGATTACACTCCACTCAAAAGTGCTGAGTTTGGGATGTGGAGATCACTGTTATTTTCTCATTTTCATTTAGTTTTACAGGATGGGTGTTTGGCCTGCATGTAAGTGCGCCACGTGCAACACCTGTAGAGGCCAGAAGGCATCAGATCCCACGGAACAGGAGTTACGGACAGTTAGCTGCCTGTGGGTGCTGGAAACTGAACCTTGGTCTTCTGGAAGAACAGTCAGTGTTCTGACCTGCTGCGCTAGCCCTCCAGCTGCTATTTTATTTTTTAATTACATGTATATGTGCGTGTGAGTGCAGGAGCCTGCACAGGCCAGAGGAGGGCGCCAGATCCCCTTGGAGCTGGATTTATAAACCACTGGGCACAGAGGAAATAAACTCTGGTCCTCCACAGGAGGCTTCAGAGCTGAGGCTACAGGGAGAAGTTGGAGTGTCTGTAAAATGCAGGTACAAGGCAGGTGCCCATAGGTGGGTGGGTGCCTGTGGACAGGCACATGTCTGAGAGCATGTGGCTGTGAGTGAGTGTCCGGGTGGGAAGCATGGGTGGACAGGTAAGTGTGGGTGTAATGGAACATGCCCAAGGTGGGCAGAGTCTAAACTCCGAGGGGGTCTTTGCCAAGTCAAGGGTCTGTCTTCAAGTTCAATGGGTCAGTGGGGAGCCACAGCAGGGCTGGGAGAAGGGGAAGGGTGTGGTCAGAGTTAGACAGAGGAGGATGTTTGGGATACACCAGCATTCAAGTGCATGAGCCTCAGACCCTAGCTGAGTGGAGCCATGAGATTACTGGGACGGAATAAAAACCCTGTGGATGCTGTGAGGGTGAGCGACCTCTGCTTCCTCCATCCTCCCTGTGGACAGAGCTGGACTCCACCAGGTATGGAGAGGTGACAGCCTTCAGCTCCTGCTCCAGAGGAAAGGGCAGCCCTCACAGCCTGCCCTTCCTGCATTCACCCGCTCACCCACCCCTACTCCACTAATCCATCTCCCTGACCTATATTTTCTGTACCCTTTTCTTCACAGACAAAGGCTGGGCAGGCACCATTCCCCTCTAGCCCAGGGGCTTGGGAGTAGGAGTGAGGCATGGAAAGAAACAGAGGTGTGAGGCAGGGAGGGGAGAGGACCATGGGAAGGGTGTGAGGATGGAGAAGAAGGAGAGGAAGAAAGGGAAGAGCCCCAACAGCTTCCTCACCCTGGGCTGAATTCCCATCGTGGGCGTGCACATGACGGGGGGAGTCTCAGGAACCCCACTGCTCAGAACACACTCCAGATAGCCTGAGTACCCAGTGCAGTTCTTAGGACCAGACAGTGCTACATATATATAATGGTCAGTAAACAAGAGAGATGAGGGACTGTCCCCATCTGAGAGTTGACCAAGGTGGGGCTCAGCACTAGGAGGACAATGAGAGAGCGCCACCTGTGGTGGCTCAGCCAAGAAGATGCCATGTCCCTACCTGCCTAGGCATAGACACAAGGACCTTTGGCAAGGTCGTATGCCGGTCAGCCAGTCTTAGAACCCCCAACAGGAGGTCCCTGTGCGCAGGAGAGGGGAGGCCTGCAGCCAGCACAAGCAGCTTCCAGAGGGGTTCATTCATCGATCTAGCCCTCCTTACCCACCACGAATACCCTCCCCCACTTCCCTCACATACCAAGACCAACCTTGGCCGTCCCTGCAGGGAGCAGGACAGGTGATGGAGCGAGAGGTGATAAACACATCTGCTGACTTCCGTGAACTCCCATCCAATTTGCCATCCGAGCTCTGTGCCAAGAGTGTTTGTGCTAATAAGCCAAATGGACTTCTCAGAGTGTGCTCCGAGAGACTGACGGCTGGGTCTGTGAAATCCCAGAGGTGCTCGGCTCCCTTCACTCAGAGCCCATGACAGCGGGCAGAGCAGGGGCAGGAACAGACCTCAGCTTCTGGTTGCAGCTGTCTGGAGCTGCCTGGTCCCAAGGACTTCCAAGGTCATCATGTCTAACATCCTACGGTGTGGGTGGGGAAACTGAGGCAGGCCATTGCTGGATCAGTGATCAAAAATTCCCAGCTCCCACCTGGAGATGGGTTGGGCCCAAGGTCTGTGGCTTTGCCCAGGGAAGGGGGCTGGGCTGGAGTTTGCACAAACCCAGACCCCAAAGAACTCCTAATCCCACTGTCGCCCTCAGCACCCCCCTTTGATGCCCTGACACCCATGTCGAGCCACCTCTTCTTTCTCAGACCCTGCACCCCCTCTTTGGCACCCTTGGTCTCCGTTTTGATTCTGTTCTTCATCCCTAGGACCCAGCAACATAGGCTCCCGTGGCAACACAGGGACGTCTCCCTCTACAGCCTGAAATCCCCAGCCCTGGCTGACAGCCTTCCAAAGCCTGATCCTGCTGGTACTGAGCTGGAACCCGTAGAGCCTGCCCAGCCTTCATCTGACCACATCCCAGGCCATGCAGAGCCACACATAGACTCTGGATGACGGGCCCCAGAACAAGCTGCAGAGTTTGAGGTCTTCCCTTGTTCCTTATGCCCTCTGGTCAAAGGGCAGAATGACTCCAAGCTGCCCTCGCCAGGCCTCTCTGAAAAGAGTGGCCAGAGGTTAACCCAGCCTGGGTCATCTGTAGGGCCTGGAGAGATGATCACGCGACAGGTACGGTCTGATCCAGGTCCTGCCCGGGAAATCCAGGAGGCTTTCCTCCAGCCTCGGCTGATGGTCTCAGAAAGCTTCAGGTCACCAGGATCTTCCAAGTGACCCCAAGTGGTCCCTGTTATCTTATCCCTCAGGGTGAGGTTCACCCCCAAAGAAACCCCAGACCTAAATCCCCACAGATGCTTGCCAACTGAAGAAAGGGAGGAGGGGGGTTGGGAAGGGCCCAGCAGTCCCTCCCTCTCGCCCACCCACCCTGGCTCCAGCTTCAATCAGACCCACTCTGCTTTTATCTGTCTTCCATGTACAACTCTGTTTGAACAAAGCTGCTCTCCACTACAAACATTTTGCAAACCTCTGATCCAGCCCAGCCCCTCATGTTAAGCAGCAGGGACTCGCAGCCCAGGGCTAAATCCTATTTTTAGTGCTTCCTAGTGGGGTCTCTCCTGTCTGAGCCCCACCCTCTAGGCCTGTGCGAGGAGGCTGCTGGAAGTCAGCCGGCCGAGAGTGTGAGGGGCCTCTGACGGACAGCGGGCTCCTGGTGCCACAGATGATGAGACCAAGGATGCGCCAGTCATCAATCACCCTCTGGACACATGTCAGTGCCCCCCAGGACTGGACACCACATAAACTAGCCTCTGCATGGGCCACCTCCTCCCAAGAGCAGCCCTGTTTGCCTACTTTGGCCTCCAAGTCCCTCACAGGCCCTGACAAGGTGCAATCGCTAACCATGCTTGACAGGGCTTTTGACAAGCCTGGGATGATCTCCCACTCCTGGGATGACCTTGGAGTGGGAGGACACAGGAGACAGCCAGCAAGTCTGCACACTGTTCAAGGGGCCACCTTGTCCTTTAGGGCCACTACTAAGTACTTGGATACCACTGTCTTGGCCCTGTAGCCAGATCTTCAGGAAATGGCAGGGGGATGAGATGTTGCTTCAAGCAAGGAAGGAGAAGGTGCAGATGAAGCCTGTCTGCTCTGAGCCTTCCCGATGGTCATCCATCCATCCACCTGTGCACACACACATACATACATACATGCTACATACTACACACCACATACATACGTATCCATCTCTCCATCTATTCATCATTCATATATGCTTATATACATACATAAACACATCCACCCATGCATTCATCTATCCATCTATCCATGCATGCACACATGCATCTATCCACCTATCTCTCTACCCATCCATACTTTGGTCATACATACATACAAACACACACATCCATCATCCATGCATCCACACACCTATCCATCCATGCATACATCTATACATATATATACATTCATCCCTGACCCATCTATGCTTCCATCTATCCGTCGATCGCCCATCCATCTATTCATCCATGCATGCGTCCATACAGCCCACAACAGCAATAGAAAATCTCCTAGAATATTCCATGGCCCATGCTGGGCATGTACAGTTAGACCCAGACATCGTCCTCCAGCAGGGCACAGTCCACGTGAAGCCCATGTGATCAGTGTATGCAAAGGATGCACTGGAGATGAGGCACAGGGAGGCTTCCTGGAGGAGGTGATCACTGAGTGGCAGGCTGATGGCTCAGGCAGAATTGGCAGTGAATGGAGGTGCAGAGAAAGTGCCCCAGGCCTGGGAGAATAGCTGGTGCAAAGGCCCAGGGAGAGAGTGCAGCATTTGAGGGAACCCTGCCAGCAGCTCTGCGGGGCTAGACCCTCATGTGTGAAAGAACAGGAGGTGAATGATACGACTAGAGGGAGGCGGTCAGAGGTCTTTACATTATGGGTTCAGGGGCCTTAGGAAAGAGTTGGGCCCTATCCCAGTGGCCATGGAGAGTCTGCCTCATTTTAAGGGACTGAAGATCAGGGACTCCCACCTTCAGGTCTGGAGAAGTTCAGGCCCCTCTGCCCATAGCTAAGCCTGGATAGGGTGGGTGTAGGTCTGCTGTCTTCAGGAAGGTCCCCTCGCCTGCATTCTACACACACACACACACACACACACACACACACACACGCGCACACACACACACACACACACACACACGCACACACACACGCACGCCCCTCCCCAGGCTACTAAAATAGACATGGAGGGCTTGGAGACCTCTCCCCATCCCAGGCCTGCACACCTTTTCCTCTCACCTGTTGCAACAGGAGTAGTACCAAATCTTGAAGGCTCATAGGGGAGTGACCTGCATTTGACATTCCCACCAAAGGTCAGGCTATGGCTTCATCTATGCCCATGGAGGGATCATTCTTGTATTAGTCACTTTTCTGTTACTGTGATAAAACCACTATGAGCAAGGGAACTTATAAAAGGAAGAGTTTATTTGAGCTTACGATTGACAGCTACAGGGAATCAGAGTCTATTGTGGTGGGAAGCATGGTGGCCGGGGCTGGAGCAGCAAGCAGAGGGTCACATCTTGCAATGAACACAGGAAGCAGAGAGAGAGACTGGAGACTGCAAGGCTTGTTAAACTCACTAAGCCTGCCCCCAGTGACATACTTCCTCCAGCACGGCCACACCTTCTAAGACCACCAAGAACAGTGCCACCAACTGGAGATAAAATGTCTGAATACTTAAAGCCTATGGGGGACACTCATTCAAACCACCACAATTCTGCACTGGGATTATGTCAGTGTTGGGGCAAGGTCAGTGTTAGGGACAAGGTCCAACATGGAGGTCCTCTGTATGGCATCTCATCACTACCACCATGTGCTGTGAGCTCACGGCCTTGTGCTCAGTAAACAGACTCTGAATGAATGGACAGTGATCAAGGTCTAGTCAACCTCTGGCTGAGGAACAGCCTGGGTCCGCCCTCTCAGAGCAGAACTGGAACATCTCTGTGGACTGCATTAGGGCCAGGGGACTGAGAAAAATCAAAGGGCCTTCTTGGTGATCAGACTGTTATCTTGGTTTCCCAGCACTTGGTCTGTTGCAGCCTCTAAGCCCCCATCCTGGTAACCCCTGGAAAGCTGCCAAGCAATGCCATCCCACTGAGGTCTCCACCCATCCCTGCCTCCACCCACCCCTCTCCTGCATGCTGAGAATGTCAGGTGTCTCTAGACCACCTCTGTCCTAACTGAGAGACCACCTGTGCTGTGCTGTCAGTGTAAGAACAAGGGCAGGGCTGGAGAGATAGCCTAGCAGTTAAGAGCACCGACGCTCTTGCAGAGGACCCGGGTTCGATCCCCAGCACCCACATGGCAGCTAAGAACCGTCTGTAACTCCAATTCCAGGAGATCTCCAGTTCCAGGGGAATCCGAGACCCTCTTCTGACCTCCGCGGCATTGCACGACACGGGTGCACAGACCTGCATGCAGACAATACATTCATACACACGCAAAAAAAAAAAAAAAGAACAAGGGCAAACATGGCATGGCATTCAATGCCCTGCCACCTCTCTAGACCACTCCAGCCCTGCCCAGGTTCCTTGCCCCAGAGAGGACAAGCTTCTGCTGTGCCACACCCCACACTATGGCCCAGAATTCATTTCCCAGAATGTGGTGAATGATGACTTCGAGGTCCATGTTCTTGAAGAGTTGACCAACCACCCTGATGGTCTGCATGGGTTGAGCTTGTGTGGCCAACCCTGTTCCTATTTCTGTCTCACATCTCTGTCCCTAGCCACATG
Organism: Rhizomys pruinosus; assembly: GCA_009823505.1. Taxonomy (NCBI): domain Eukaryota; kingdom Metazoa; phylum Chordata; class Mammalia; order Rodentia; family Spalacidae; genus Rhizomys; species Rhizomys pruinosus. The sequence continues at coordinate 682,778 of VZQC01014125.1, read as the reverse complement.
CCTCCCATGACAACACCATACCCTGTATTCTCACTCCTGCCACCACCATCATGATTATCATCACCTTCCCTACCACCATCATCACCACCATAACCATCACCATCACCACCATCACCATCATAACCATCACCACCACCATCACCACCATCACACCTACCACCCCTTCCACCACCATCACTGCCATCATCAACCACTATCACCAGAAGTATCATGATCATCACCACCATCACCAACACCACCATCATCATCATCACCATCATCATCATCACCACCATCACCAACACCATCATTGTCATCACCACCATCACCAACACCATCATCGTCATCACCACCATCACCAACACCACCATCATCATCCCATCACCATTATCTTCATCATCATCATCACCATCACCAACAAACACCACCACCACCATCACCATCATCATCAACACCATCACCATTATCTTCATCATCATCATCACTATCACCATCACACCTACTACCCATCATCACCACCATCATCATCACCGTCATCATCATCACCACCCTCACCAACACCATCATCATCATCACCACCATCACCAACACCACCATCACCAACACCATCATCATCATCACCACCATCACCAGCACCACCATCACCAGCACCACCATCACCAACACCATCATCGTCATCACTATCATCACCACCATCATCATCACCGTCATCATCATCACCACCATCACCAACACCATCATCATCATCACCACCATCACCAACACCATCATCATCATCACCACCATCACCAGCACCACCAGCACCAACACCATCATCGTCATCACCATCACCAACACCACCATCACCTACACCATCATCATCATCATCCCATCACCATTATCTCCATCATCATCATCACTATCACCATCACACCTACTACCCCCACCATCATCATCATCACCATCATTATCATCATTTTCATCATCACCATAATCATAATCATCATCGCTGTCATCATCATCATCATAACATCACCACCACCATCACTACCATCATTTCCTCCATTACTTTTCATGAGACAAACAGGGACCACCACAAGGGACAAGACACAAACTCCATACCCTCAACCTGCCACCTGTTGACTGTCTGCACACTTCACTTGGTTGTCAGGGTCAGGCCACAGACCCAGTTCCCGGGGATGAAACCATGCTAAACTAGTGGCTTTGAGATGGCTCCACAAATGACATCTAAGTAAAGAGGGAGTCGCTGCTGAAGAGAACCCCAGGAAAGTCCTCTAATGTCACTTGCTCTTAGTTGATTTTAAAAATCACCTGCTTTGAGGTCCTTTTGAGGTGTACCTTGTCAGTCTTCACCAGCTTAGCAGCTCCTGCCACCACCGTGCAGGTCATTGTTGCTGCCAAGGTCACCATGCAGAAACCTGAAGGCCTCTTCTGCAAAAGACACCAACCCTCGCTGGAGCCTGCGGGTGTCTGATGGCTGACTAAAGCAAGATGAAAGGTTTGGCCTCTCTGAATCCACACTGTCCCCTCAGCCACCTCAGCCTTTGACTCAGACTCCAGTCTGTGTGGACTGTGGAGAATGTGTCCAAGACTGTAACTTGGGTTGAACTTGGCCTGTTGCCTGCTGGATGGGGTGAGGTGTGCTTCTCCTGCTCATACTTGTGCTGTCTCAGCAGCTCAGGAGCTAAGCTGCCCTGCCTTGCCATAAGGCCCAGATCAAACCTCAGGGTTGTTTATACATCATGAGGTGATTCACTGGCTCCTGACTCAAGTTCGGAAAGCCCTTGAGTAAGATGACGCCAGTGACAGAAAGGCCCCGGCAGTTCCGGGGCTAAGCCTCCGCTTGTTAGCCTGCAAAGCCAAGGGCATAAAGCTTGTATACAAGAAGGAAAACATCCTTTAAAACCATGTCCATCAGCAACGGACAATTACCAGACTTTAGCCCATCCCCCTCAAATCAATAAGAGCCTGCAGCTCCATTTGTTGAAGTGAGAGGCCTGTCTCTTTGATCAGTCAGTTCCCTTCTGCTTGTGAGCTGGAGTTCCAATGGAGCCTGCCCTCCTGTGTTCCTAATGTGTGTCCACCAAGAGAACCCTGCCACCCGGTCCCAGTACTACTACTAACATCATCATGAGTCCTTTGTTCCCACCAACAACTCTGCCACCTCTACCATCACTACCAACACCATCACCCCCACCATTACTACCCCATGATCATCTTCACCATCATCATCACCACCATCATCACCACCACCATCACTATCACCTCTATCATCACCACCACCATAATAATTACCATCACAACCATCACCATCACCCCATTATCATCTTCACCATTATCACCATCACTATCATCACCAGCACCATCATTGCCTGCACCATCATCATCATCACCACTACCATCAGCAGCAGCACCATCATTACCATCACCACAACCATCACAACAATCACCATCACCCATCATCACCTTCAATGCCATCATTACCGTCATCACCATCACCACCACCTCATCATTACCTTCACTGCCAACATCACCATCACTACTACTCTTACATCATCACCTCACCATCTTAACTGTTGTCAGTTACCAGTCATTGGGTACTTACTGTGTGCTAGCTGTACATTCCTATCTCCCTTAACCCTTCTAACAACTCATAAGGTTGATGGTGTTCCGTCCATCTGTATCCTCACTGGGCAGATGAAGAGACTGAGGCTCATAGAGATTCAGTCACCACTGGTCCAGTGATTTGAATTCAAACTGTTCCTCCCTAATTTGGACCAGGGAAAGAGTAGAAATCCAAAACTGTGATACCACCTTGGTTGTTTTCTTGGAGATGTCTCTAGAGGTCAGAAGCATCAGTGTCTGTCAAATCCCAGGACACAAACCTTTGGATCAGGGCTCTGAGCTCCCCACGTTTGGATCAGGGCTCTGAGCTCCCCACGTTTGGATCAGGGCTCTGAGCTCCCCACGTTTGGATCAGGGCTCTGAGATCCCCACCTTTGGATCAGGGCTCTGAGCTCCCCACCTTTGGATCAGGGCTCTGAGCTCCCCACTTGCCAGGCCAGCTGAGCTTTAGGCACCTTTATGAGAGACCTACCCTGGCTCTGCCCTGCTGGGTAATGCATAGATACTCAAAGAAAGAAAACCCTGGATCCTACTCTCTCTCTCTCTCTCTCTCTCTCTCTCTCTCTCTCTCTCTTTCTCTCTCTCTCTCCCTCCCTCTCTCTCCCTCTGTCTTCTCTCCCCTCTGTGCTAGAGAGAGATAAGGACTCCAGATGGCCACATTCTTCTGTCCAGTGCCCTCCTTGTCACTGTTCCCTGCCTGCCCATGACCCCCAGCACAGCCCAACCCAAACCTCACGAAGAGAGAGTGAAGGCTGGGAGCTGCTGACCGCCCCCGTGACACTCTATGGTCACCTCCACGGGAGTCAGATAGTTCCTGAATGTTTGCAGCTCTGGCCTTCCTACTGCCCCAGGCATCACTCGGGGATGCCAAGAGGGGAACAACCAGAACCCTGGACTGACGGAGCTTCTTGTCATCAGGCACACTCAGAGCTACCCAGGTGAACCATTGCAGGCCTAGAAGCCAAGACCCCTCATTGCCACTTACAGGTGAGAAAACCAAGGCCTAGAGAGGCCACACCACTGGCCACAGGTCCCCCAGCCAGAAACCACCAGCAGCGGCTGGACTGCCCTACACTCTTGGCAGACCTTGGAGGGAGCGCCTTGAGAGGGGGTCAGTTCTCCTGGGGACGCCTTGGGAGGAGGTCAGTTCTCCTGGGGATGCCTTGGGAGGGGGTCAGTTCTCCTGGGGACGACTTGGGAGGAGGTCAGTTCTCCTGGGGATGCCTTGGGAGGAGGTTAGTTCTCCTGGGGATGCCAACTCTCCTTTCTCTGCCCCAGGCCCTGCCCCACCTCCTGCTTCTCCCTCCCCTGATTGGTAAATCTGGAAGGGGCTGAGCAGGCCAGATTCACTTCTACCTGCAAAAAGCACTCTCTAAGGTGGGGTAGCTCTGACCAGGGGTTGACCACCAGGCCATACCCTGCAGACATCTCACTCTGCAATAAGTGACACCTGACCTCCTTCCCACTGACTTGAGCATCTGTTTCTCTCTGAGTTCCGACCTTGGGCACAGAGCAAGGTACTCACTTTTATCCCTTAGGCCCAAGTAATTACAAAAGCATAAATAAATGAATAGATTTGATTTGCTTATTGGAATCCGTTACCCACTAAATGTATTCCGATGCAAAAGCAAACATCATCACCCACCCACACTCACCTCACATCCATATAATAACAGAAATCGCAGCTCGAGAGAAATCACTACTCTGCAGACTGGCAGGTGCCTGGTATGGGCGTCACAATCAACAACCTGAGTCCTACACACATGAGCCCTGATGCCCCACTGTGGGCAGTGAGGCCATCTCAGTCCCTGTAATGAAGTGTCTTTCCCCAGGATGCACCAGGCCAGGGATAGCAAACCCACATCCGTCCAGAGCCTCAGAATTTGAAATAAAGGTCAAGGACCAGAGTTTGGCCCATTGCGGTGAGACTGGAGGTGGGTTCTTGGACACTTCCAGGTCAACTGGTCTCAAATACTTAGTGGACTGACAGCCCAACCAGAGGTTGTGTCTCAAATGAAAGGTAGAGGGTGCTTGAGGAAGGATATCCAAGGTCATCCTCTGATCTTCACATGTATGTGCACCTATGTGCATTTATGCACCTGCACACATAGTGTACCTTATATGTATGTGCACTCCCATACACATGTGAAACCCATACACATGTACATATATATGTGTGTGTGTGCCCCCATACACATGTGAAACCCATACACATACACATGTGAAACCCATACACATGTACCTATACATGTACACCCCATACACATGTGAAACCCATATACATGCACCTATATATGTGCACCCCCATACACACATGAAACCCATACACATGCACCTATATATATGTGTGCCCCCATACACATGTGAAACACATACACATGTACCTATACATATGTGTGCCCCATACACATGTGAAACCCATACACATGCACCTATATATATGTGTGCCCCCATACACATGTGAAACACATACACATGTACCTATACATATGTGTGCCCCATACACATGTGAAACCCATACACATGCACCTATATATATGTGTGCCCCCATACACATGTGAAACCCATACACATGCACCTATATATGTGCACCCCCATAAACATGTGAAACCCATACACATGTACCTATATACATGTGCATCCCCAAACATGTGAAACCCATACACATGTACCTATATATATGTGCACCCAATACACATGTGAAACCCATACACACACCATATACACATATGTACCTCCATATACATATTGTTGTTGTTTTTGTCTTTTCAAGACAGGGTCTTCCTGTAGCCCCAGCTACAGCTGTCCTGGAACTTTCTCTGTAGACCAGGCTGGCCTTGAACTCACAAAGATCCACCTGCCTCTGCCTCCCGAGTGCTAGGATTAAAGGCGTGCGCCACCACGCCCGGCACCCATATACATGTTTTATACATGTTCACTCCTATATACATATGCACCCCATAAACACATGTACCCCATTCACACATGCGCCCCTATACATACATACACCTTAACACAACATATACCCCATATACATGTGCACCCCAAACACATGTATACCCCAATGTACATGTGCATCCCATATACATGTGCACCCCATATAAACATCCACCCCAATTATCTATGTGCATCCCTATACACATCCACCCTGATACACACATGTACCCCATATATAAGTGCACCCCAAGCACATGTACACCCTAATGCACATGTGCATCCCATATAGGCAAGCACCCCTATACAAATATACATCCCAATACACACCCCTATATATATGTGCACCCCAAACATATGTACACACATACACACATGCAACTCACCCACAGTTACATCCTGTACAATATGCACCCCCCACACATGTGTGCCCTCATATACATGTGCATCCACGTATACATATGTACCCTTATATACACATGTAACCCTATATATACATGTGCACTCCTATATACATGTGTACTGCATGCACATGTGCACCCCAAACACATGTGTACCACACACATGCACCCCATACCCAGTGCACTCCCATGAATACACTGAGACAGAAACAGTCTTTGCAGACGTAGTGAGTTGAGGTCAGGCCATATTGGGGGCAGGGCTCTGACACCAGTGACTCTTCTCCTTACAAAGGAGAGGGACCTACAGAGGCACAGAGGACAGAACTTGGAGGAGGAGCCACGTGACCTCAGAAATGGGTTGACATGGTGAAGCTGCCACCAGCCGCAGTAAGAGGTGGGAAGGGACCTTTCCCTGGAGCTTCTGGAGGGCACAGCCAGCCAGCACCTGATGGGAGGGAATGGGCTGTGTCCTCTGAAGCCCCCCTCAATGGTGCTGTTGCAGGGCCCTCAGAAAAGCCAGACTCAAAGGAGTCACAGCTCTGCCTGTGCTGGTGCCTTTCCTGCCAAGAATGTATATCCCATGCAACCTCTTCTGGAGGGGGAGTATCAAATGGTATTTATGGCAGTTAGTGGACATGGGGGCCCTGGGTATGTTCCAGGCTCACAGAACAGGCAGTGACCCCACAGTTCTTACTACCCCAAAGCCTGGTGCATGAGGCAGATGGAGAGGGGCCCTGTGGACACTGATGCCTGGGAATCTTAGCACCACCTCTGGCTCTGTGACCAAGGCCAGCTGGCCTCCCCGATACTGTTTCCTCACCTGTAAAACGGGGTACTTATAATGTCTGGCCCTCTTCAATCAAGTAAGGGAGGTGGGGCACTAATGGGGGTTCTCAAAAGACTAAAAGGAGGGTAGATAAACAGCCTAACAGGAGGACAGGTAAGGGGCTGGAGAGATGGCTCGGTGGTTAAGAGCACTGGCTGCTCTTGCAGAGGACCCAGATTCAGTTCCCAGAGCCCACGAGGCAGCTAATAACCACCCTTACCTCCAGTTCCAGGGGATCCAGTGCCCCCTTCTGGCATCTGTGGACATTGCATTCATGGGTATACTTATACATATATGCAAACATTCATAAAAAAAATCAATCAATCAATAATTTAAAAGGGCTTGGTAAAGATAAAGACTTACTAGATGTTATCCTTAACTAGAATGGGGCCCTTCAACTGACCTTCCAAGGTGGGTGTAGAGTCCTGCAGCCCTGGACATGGCTCAGCACCTACTGCTTAAACTGACCAATCAAAAATTAGGGGAGAGCTGGGCTGATGGTTCAGGCCACTAATCCTAGCACTCAGGAGGCAGAGGCATGGGTATCTGTGTGAGCTGGAGACCAGCCTGGTCTACATAGTGAGTTCCATGGAATCACCCACAGCACCAAGCCCTGGCCTTTACTTTTCTGTTTCTGAATCTGCTTTCCACTTGCCGAGCTTTTCTCTCTCTTTTAATAAAGTTTGTTACCTGCGATGTCTGAGACTTTCCCTGCCTTTTAATTCTTTAATTAACAGAGAAAACAAACCTGTTTATGACCTTTAGACTATAACACTCTGGTTCTCCCACAGAGAGCATCTCTGTTGCAGAAGAGGAGGCAGGTGGGGGAAAATCTGAGTGCAGGCCTGTCTTATCTGCACCTCTGAAGTGTGAGTCAAGGCGTGGGTGGTCTTTTTTTTTTTTTGTATGTGTATGAGTGTACTGTCTGCATGTAGGTTTGTGCACCCGTGTCGTGCAATGCCGCAGAGGTCAGAAGAGGGCATCGGATTCCCCTGGAATTGGAGTTAAAGATGGTTCTCAGCCTCCATGTGGGTGCTGGGGATCAAACCCAGGACCTCTGCAAGAGCAGTTGGAGCTCCTAATCACTAGACCATCTCTCCAGCCCCTTGGCTGGTCTTCTAGACCTTTCTTTCTTTTTCTTTTTCTTGACCAGGTCTCATATAGCCCAGGCTAGCCTCTAACTCTCCGTGTAACCCAAGATGACCTTGAATTCCTGGTCCTCCTGCTTCCGTCTCCTGAATGCTGGGAGCACAGGGGTCTGCCACCCATTCCTAGCTGGAGATGGAGCCCAGGGCTTCACGCTAGGCAGGCACTCTACCAACTGAGCTGCATCCCCAGACCCCTTGTGCCTCTCGGCATGGGCAAATATTTCTTACAAGGTAAGAGAGAGGAAAGGGTGTGGAAGTGAAGGCTGCCCACAGGCTGCCAGGCTCCGGCCTGGAACCAGACAGACTCTGGCTTCCTTCGGAACACAGAACCCTCTTCCAAGAGCATCTTGAATCTCAAACAGCCAGAACCACAAAGGAAAGATGTGCCCAGGGAAGAAGGCGCCTTTGACTGGGTCCCTAAGACTTGTTGCGCAACACACACACACACACACACACACACACACACACACACACACACCCCTAGGCCCTGGCTGGCAGACTTCACTTCCTGTGCCTCAGCTGCCACCTGGGACTGTGCCAGAGACAGGTCAGTAATGCAGAGACTTGTCAGAGGTGGTGTGTGATCACCACCACCAGCCTCCAGTCAAATAGAGAGAAAAACAGACCCAGGGGATCAAACAAGACACCTTTGAAATCTTCTCTGTGAGCTGCAAGCCTTGTAGAGCAGGCATTGAGCCCCCGTCTTCCTGCCTGGGGGGGGGGGCAGCCCTTTGCATAATGATTCTGAGAGGAGAGCAAGAAGAGCTCAGGAACTGGGAGTCCACCAGCCCCGGGGGACTGAGCAGCCTCCCAGGCTAGGAGACGGGCCACACTGGGCAGCCCTCCCCCCCACGGCAGGGGGCTGAGCAGACTCCCAGGCTAGGAGACGGGCCACACTGGGCAGCCCTCCCCCCCACGGCAGGCCTTCCTCCTGGGGTCCTGACTTCACTCCCTCAGCCAGAATCCAAGGGGAAGATGGATGTGGTTGAACTGCCCCCAGGGACTCATGGAAGCTCACCCAGCCGTCCTGGCAAGGCTCACCCGAGTGACTTCATTCAGCCAACCCCATCGCCATTTATCAGTAGAGGCTGCAGGCAAGGGTTCTGGAGCCAAAGCAACCCATACAGCAGCAAACAAGCCTCAGTCTCCTCCTATTGGATAGGGAGAATATAAGAATTGAATTTATGGAAGAAGGCTGGATAAGCAATATAGGAGCTAATATGTGTAAGGCTCTCTGAAAGGCCTCAGGCATACAGTAAGTGATACATAAGTGCTGCCCAAGGGTTTGGAAACTGATGACCAATAGAAGGGAAGCCTGACCATGGGGCTGACATCCTATCAGCTGCTGACAGACACCTGGGCCACACAGAGGGGGGAAAGCCTTAGGCTTGACACACAGCTCAACAGCTGACATGGATCCAAAACCCCAAATCCTGATTCCAGAGCCATCACCCTTAACCACCAAGCTCTAGAAAACCTGATTGGTTCAGTGTGAGCCCCCTATCCCTCCAGGAACCCAACCCAGAACATGTTGCAGAGAAAACACTTGGTAAAATACTGAATGAAGCCAGGGGAGATGGCTCAGTGGGCAAAGCCACTGCCACACAAGTGTGAGGACCTGAGTTTGAATCCCCAGAGTGGGGACACTGTGGTTCATGTGTATAATCCCTGTGTTCTCATGAGGAGACAGGAGGCAGAGGCCGGAGAATCCCTGAGGCTCACCAGCCAGCCAGACTGGGGTACCAAACAGTGAACGAGAGAGACCCTGCCTCGAACAAGATAGAAGGTGAAGACTGACACTTGAGGCTGACCTCTGACCTCCATGTGTGCACCTGGAACACACACACACACACACACACGCACACACACTCACATATACATACACACACATGCACATACACACGCACACACACATGCACACACACATACACATATACATACACACACACGCACACACACATATACACACATATACATACACACACATACACATATACATACACACACATATACACACACATATACATACGCACACACACATATACATACACACACGCACACACACAGATGCACACACACATGCACACACACATATACATACACACACACATATACACACACATATATCTAAACACACACACACATACACATATACATACGCACACACACGCATACATACACACACACGCACACACACACATGCACACACATATACATACACACACATGCACACACACATACACATATACATATGCACACACACGCACACACACATATACATACACGCATGTTGGCAGCCTACCACACAAACAGTGTGTGCCGCACCGCGCCCTAAAGATGGCGCCGACTTCCTGAGTCACTACAAGCCGTTTCCCGCCGTTGCCTATGCATTGGGCAATCTGCGCATGACTTTGAGCCCGCACACCTAATATTCTAATGAGGCATTGGCCCCTGTTGCGCTACGAGCCCATGCATTGGACATGCAAATGAGGCATCGGGCCAGTACACCTATCCAGAGCATACACGAACCCTCTAGACTGCTATATAAGCAGTGCCTCTTCCCCGTTTCAGGGTCCTTCTCCTAAAAGAGCTGTGCACAATAAATACTGCTGCAGAAGAATCCTGTTGTCCGCGTGAAGTTCTTGCCGGCGAGACTGCTGCATGGGACACACGCACACACACACGCACACACACGCACATACACACACACATACACAAGATGAAAAAAATGCAAATAAAAAGTCTCAGTTCCCTCCTTACTCTGGGTGTGACCTTGGACCTGGGACATTGTCTGTTCACGTCAGTTTCTTGATGCGTAAAAATATGTGTCCAGGTATTGGATTCACAGGGCTGCTGGTGAAAAGCAAATTAGACTGGGATGCTGACGCCCCCAGCGGGGTGCCTGACGGTCAGCCCGTGTTAGATAAATGTCATCTTGGCTGATTTGATTTCCTTCACTTGGTTCAGCTCTACCTAAGGACCTGTGGGGAACACAGGAGCGGAAAACATATTCTTGCTTTGAAGGACTTAATATAAGTCAGAGAAGAAGGAAATTGTTCACTTAAAGGACAAAACACAATTAGCTGTGGCAGCAGAAAGCACACGGGAGTTCAGTGTGGCCTGGGTGGCCTGGAGGGCGTCAAGAAGGAGGCGTGTGGCAGAGCCTGGCCTTGTGACCTGACACATGCAGGGCCCCTTATGGAGTGTGTTCCCACTAAGCAAAGCTGGACTGGTTTCTCTGTGTTGATATGAAAATGCCACTGCCCAGATCAGGAGACTGAGGCTCTGATTAAAGTGTCGAGTGCTGGCAGCAGGCAAGACCGGTGAGTGATCAAGTCTGCAAGAGTCGGGCCTAGACATTGAGGTCCTTGCAGAAAAAGCCCCACGTGGATGCGAGGGAGTACAAAAGGAAGCAAGAGAGGTGAGATGCTCTGTAGAATAGTCAGCCCCAAGAGCAGATGCACAAATGCCATGGGGAAGCTCAGCCTTGCCCAGACGCAGACCTCGGATCCCAGCAGGCATCTAAGGTCATTTCTCTCCTGGAACCCTCCCACAGCACTGTATGTCCAGTCTCCTCGTTGACTAGCAAAGGCCACTGTAGCCCAGGGAGCTTGTGAGCACTGCCCAAGTTCATGGGGAACAGCAAATGCCCAGCATCCAGCCACCTACCCTCCCCATGGTAGCCTGGGAATGTGCAGCCAAGCTGGCTGACTGCTAAGGGCCCTGCCACACATCTGGACACAGGTTCATTCTAGGACAGACTCACAAGTAGACAGCCTAGGGCTCTGGTCAAACTATATTTTTATTACATTTCTTTATTTATTCATTTATCTATTTATTTACTATGGGGTCACGTGCCACAGTGTGTGTGTGGCAGTCAGAAGACAACTTGTAGGTGTCAGTTCTCTCCCACCATGAGAACTTTGGGGACTGAACTCAGGTCAAATGAAGTAATACCAGCCCCCAGAATACAAAGAAGCCCAGATCTAGCAGCTCTTACCCAAATGTTCCCTAACAGTCTGATGTTGGTCTTTCTGGTTACTGGGGCTGTTCCCTCCTTAACTCTTTGGGGTTCTTTGCATCAAAATGTGGGGGAACTGAACAAAGTTATCCCTGTTTCTTTGGTTCCTTGGTCTGTAAATGAGAAATCCACTTCTACCCTACCCCATTGGTAAGAACTGCTCATGTGGACTCACCTAATTGCAAAGGCTGCTGGGGATTGTAGTTCCTGACTGGGCAGGCTACAAATGCAGGGAGCCTGAGCCTGGGGCCAGCCAGCCACCTCCACCTTCTTGTCATGGCTGGCTCACCTGCAGCTCCCAAAGCCTGGACTGCCCACTGATCTTTTTAATAAGTTATTAAATTTTCTATTTCCACTTAAGCAAATTTGGACTAGATTTTTGTTATTGGTGCTCAGTGGGTCTTGAGAAGTAGCTTCCCGGGGCTGGAGAGATGGCCTACCAGTTAAGAGCACCGACTGCTCTTGCAGAGGACCCAGGTTCGATTCCTAGCACCCACATGGTGGCTAAGAACTGTCTTTAACTCCAGTTCCAGGGGAATCCGACGCCCTCTTCTGACCTCCACGGCATTGCACAACACGGGTGCACAACCTACATGCAGACAGTACACTCATACACATAAAAATAAATAAAAATTTAAAAAAAGAGAAGTAGCTTCCCAAAGCCCACATATGTAGATCAGACTGAACCCCACTTTGTCCTTTCCCTGGCCAATGCATGTCTGGTGACAGCATCGACCTCCCCTCAGGAAACACCACAGTTGAGACTGTGCCCCACAGAGCCTATTCACCACATTGCTACAAAGGAGGAAGCAGGTGGCAAAGTCTTGTGCCCACAAAGAGGAGAAATCACAGACTGCTGGTTCTTGCCTGTTCTCACATGGGTAAAATGAAAAAGAAGTTTGTTTTATCTTCAGTGAAGGAATAGTTGTCTGGAAAGGAATGGGAGAGGTGGTCAGGTTAACAACAAAACTGCAGCAGAAAATGTGGAGGCTGCCGCCATCCCCAAACTAGGGCTGAGCATAGCACTAAAGTCTGTCTGGACATTTCTTGGCATTCTTCATGGAGACAAAGCGCTGTGCCCCAGCTCTAAGCTGTACCAAGCGGCTCACCTTTCACAGCCACAAGCCAGATCACATGGGGGAATCACACACATCAGAACCTCTGATTCCCAGGAAGGAGGCAGGGAATGGATGGGGGGCAGGATGTGTGGCCACTGAACCCTCTTTGATGGGAGCTCCCTTCCCAGGTGGGAAACCCTGGCCCAGGGACCCTGTTAGCTGGGGACTCACGGACACTGTCACAATAGGTGCCTGTCGGTGTCTGTGATGGAGAGAGCTGTGCAGGGCTTGTGTCCTGAGAACCCCGACACTGCATTCTTTTTTTTTTTTTTTTTTTTTTTTTTTTATGCTTTGTGTATTTCATACATCATTTTCCATTCTGCCATAACTGTTCTGCATCTTTCTCTCAGTTTTTTTTTCCATTTTTTAGCAATAAGTGATAATTTATGAGTACAAACATCCTTCATGTAAAACCAATTTGCAAGTATTCTTACAGTCTTATGAGACCCCATCCTATACGAGGCCTGAGGTTATCAAGTGCTGTGGGCTGGGGTAGAGTGCTTGCCTCACATGCAGAAGGCCTGGGTTCAATGCCCAGTACCATAAAAAGTTCAGTGGCTTTCTGCTTGTTTATAGAATGGGGCTGACACAACCACCTCCAAAGGAAGATGATTAAAGGTGTTGAGGCTCCATATTTCTCCACTTGTATCTGAGGAAACCAGGTGCCATGCTGTGAGGAAGCTCAACCATCCGCAGTGGGGACTGGGGCCTCCCCACAAGAGTCTTATGAATGAGCCTTCTTGTCAAGGAGTCCCTCCGCATCAGCCATTCAGATGGCAGTGGCCCTGGCTCAAACATCCTGACCACAAACTCTTGAGAGGTCTTGATCCAGACAGCCAAGCTGCTCTCAATTCCTGACACACAAACTCCAAAGTAATCAGTGTTTGTTTTCTGTGTTTGGTTCACGTGTGCATGCATGTGTGCACGTGTGTATTGGGGCAGAGGTCAACTTCAGGTGACTGGAGGTTTGAATGAGAATGTCCCCCATAGTCTCCAAGTAGTTGGACATTTTGTCCCCATTTGGTGGCACTGTTTTTTGTTTTTTTTTAAATTTTTTTTTTATTATTTATTTTTGTATGTGTATGAATGTACTGTCTGCATGCAGGTCTGTGCACCCATGTCGTGCAATGCCGCGGAGGTCAGAAGAGGGTCTCGGATTCCCCTGGAACTGGAGTTCTCCTGGAATTGGAGTTACAGACGGTTCTTAGCCGCCATGTGGGTGCTGGGGATCGAACCCGGGTCCTCTGCAAGAGCGTCGGTGCTCTTAACCGCTAGGCTATCTCTCCAGCCCATTTGGTGGCACTGTTTTGGGAGATTTTAGGAGGTGTGGCTTTGAGTCTGGAAACACATCACTGGGGCTAGCTTTAGGAGTTCTCAAGACTAGCCATATGTCTAGTGTCTCTCTGTTTCTTGTGCCTGCTTAAAGATGTGATGATCGCTCAGCTTTTTGTTCCAGCCACCAGGCTTTTTACGGACCCTTACCTGTGAAACCAAAAGCTCAGATCAACGTTTCTCTTCAAAAATTGCCTTGGTAGTAGTGTTTCATCACAGCTACAGAAGACTGACAGGGTAGCTTGTCAATCTAATCTAACTAATACAGGGTAGCTTCCTCAATCTCTATCTTATTTTTTGAGACAGGGTCTCTCACTGAACCTGGAGCTCACCAATTCCCCTAGACTGGCTGGCAAGCTTCAGGGATCCTCCTGTCTCTGTCTCCCGAGTGCTGGGTTACAGATGCACACTACCATCCCTAGCTTATTATATGAGTGCTAGGATTCGAACTCAGCTCCCCATGCTTGTGCAATAGGCACTTTACTGACTGAGCCCTCTCCTCAGCCCCCAGTGTTTGTTGTTCTAAGCCAGCAAGTGTTGAATCCCTTGATTCACAATGGCTTATGGGGATGATTGAGACAAGCCCCCTCTGGATGAGGTTGTGAAGAGACAAATAGTTATCTGATGATTTAAATGGGAAATGCCCACGCCCTCAGGCTCCAGTATCTGAACATTTAGATTAGGAGGTGTGGCCTTGGCCTCGCTAGAGGAAGCATTTCACTGGGGGTGCTTCCCCATTTCCTGTTTTCTCTCTCTCTCTCTCTCTCTCTCTCTCTCTCTCTCTCTCTCTCTCTCCCTCTCTCTCTCTGTCTCCTTCCAGTCCCTGGCTCTTCTGCTCCGGCAGCATTCCACCATGCTTTCTCACCATGATGGACTCTTATTCCCTGGAACTGGAAGCCCAGTAAACTCTTCCTTCTATGAGTCACCTTGCTCATAGTGTTTTGACATAGCAACAGAAGAGTGTGGAAGACAAGCCCTCGTCTCAAAGGAATGAAAGGGACGGCCTATGCTGGAGCCAGATCTGAGAGACCATGGCCCTGGAACACAGATTTAGACCTCGCCAACTACTATATTCCAGTGAGGCAGCAAGTTCACGAAGTTTTATAGGAACAGAACTAAGAAAGTCGTAGAACAGCACATCTTTCAAACATATTGGGAAGAACATCAGCCAGACAAACTCCAGCAAAGCAAGGAGCCCTCTGCTATGGACCCAGATGCTGTCTGACAGCATTCTTAACCTTTTGGAGGTAGAAGCAAAGGGTCTGTCCATATACTTGGGAGGCAGAGGCAGGCGGATCTCTGTGAGTTCAAGGCCAGCCTGGTCTACAAAGTGAGTTCCAGGACAGCTGGGACTACAGGGAGACCCTAAAAGTAAAAAAAAAAAAAAAAGACGATCCCAGATAATTAGGCTCTGGATTTTTATAACATTCCAACCCTTCCACATCTCTGAAGTTCTAACCAGTCAATCAGTCTCTGTAGATACAGCATCTTCCCAGGAATCCTCGGTCACAGTTGCTGAGCCTGGATGGCTGTTATGGAGAGACGTCTGACTTGGAATGATATCGCTGACTGACCCATATTCACTTTCCTCATTAGCACAGAAGCCGATTGATCAATTCAGAGGACAGCACCAGGGAGAGGGATAGACTCAAGCCCAGCGAGTGGGTTTGTTGCACTTAGACGAAGGGAGCGGTGTGGCCGAGGACAGGCCACACGTCTTGTAGATTCAAGTTCAAATCTACTGTCTAGGCTGGGATATGGCTCACTTGTTTGAGTGATTGCTTAGCATGCATGAAGCCCTAGGCTCCATCCCCAGTACCACACAAAACCAGGCATGGCAGTGCGTGCCTGTAATTCCAGCACTAAGGGGCCGGAGGCAGGAGGGTCAGAAGTTCAAGGTCATCCTTGGCTACTTAGGGTATTCAAGGCCAGCTTGTGCTACATGAGACCCTGTTTCAAAAAACAGAAACAAGAGTTCATTTTTTGTTTATTTTGTTTTGTTTTGGTGTTTTTGAGACAGGGTCTCCCTATAGCCCTAACTGGCCTGGAACTCACTCTGTAGACCAGTCTGGCTTTGAACTCACAGAGATCCTCCTGCCTCTGCCTCCCGAGTGCTAGGATTAAAGGCGTGCACCACCACGCCCAGCATAAAGAGGTTCTTAGCCGCCCTGTGGGTGCTGGGAATCAAACCCAGGTCCTCTGCAAGAGCAGTCAGTGCTCTTAACCGCTGAGCCATCTCTGCAGCCTGGGGAGAAATGGAGAGTCCATTTTGAAGAAACTTCAGGCTCAGGAAAGCATGGGAGTAGGAATGACATCTGCACCCCGACCTCGGTTGGACCCTGCCATCACCTCCCTCCTCCAGACCTTGGTCTCCTCCTCCATGGACAGAAGCCATGCTGCCCCCACCCCTCAGCTGCACAAGGATTCCTGAGCTGGTCGATGAGCTCAGTGCCGGCCACGTAGCAGACGATCAATAACGTTAGCAGTACGGTGTGCCGGGCATTGACTGGTCTCCCACTATCCCCACCCTGACACTAGAAACAAGGAGCATCCGTGAGTGTAAAGTGCTCCTGTGACTTGCCACCCAAGGAAGAAGACATGGGGGTGACAGGCAACTCCCATGAGCCCACTGGACATGACCATACGTGACAGTCTCTGGGTGCCAATCAACTGCTTACACAGAGTCTGAAATCTGACAGAGGAAACAAAGGATTCTTGAAAATATCCATGCCCATGCCTAGATTGGAGTTTACTAGAGGGCCTGACTTCCTGTCACCTCCCACACAGAAACCCGCATCAACCAACCAATAGGTGTTTGCACCCTCCCCTGGGAAGAAGACCTTGAAGAACCTGGCCGGTTGGTTCAGCACACAGGTGGGGTCATCTCGGAGTGTGGCCTCCAGGTGTCAGGCTTGAAGGTGCCCCTGACAGTGTCTCCTCACGATGGTGTGGGGACCAGAACCGGCTATTGTGTGACACTTCTCAGACACTGATGGTCAGCTGGGAGTGCAGCTCAGCCGGGCAGGGTTTACCCACCCGGTGAGAGATCTGGGTTCTACCCCAGTGACACAGGAACAAAAAGAAAGATGGTCCAGGGCCACACCTGGGCTATGGCCAAAGGAATAAAATGACAGCACAAGACACGCTCTCCCACCAGACTCTAGGAGACACGCCTAAGAAACTGGCAAGTGGGAACACGGTGGAGACAGAGCGCCCAGAACAGCTCTGAGAAAGAGGACGAGGTCAACAGACTTCCCGGTTTCAGAATTCCTCATAATCAAGATGGTGTGCGCGACAATCCATCTCCCTGTCAGCATGACTGGATTTAGAAATGCTAAATAGGAGAAGCACTCCTCAGCCTGCCTGTGAAGGTGTCTCCAGAGAAGTTTAATGGAGGAGGGAAGACCCGCCCTGAACGTGGACAGCTCCATCCCTGTGCTGGACTGAATAAAAAGGAGAAAGAGAGCTGATCACCAGCGTGCATCTCTCTGCTTCCTGACTGTGGGTGTGGCGTGGCCAGGCGCCTCAAGCTCCTGCTGCCATAGGGACGGCACTGTGAGCCAGAAGAAACCCTGTCTTCTGAAGGTGTTTATGTCAGGTGTTTTGTCACGGCACCAAGAAGAGTGACTGATCATATGTGATACAGGCGAAGAAACAGGAACGAATCCACAGAACACAATGAAGGTATAACGGCCACGGTCCACTGACATTCAACAAAGCTCTTATGCTATCCAACTGAAAAAATGGTAATCTCTTCATTTGTGGATTTGAGAAAAACCAGACACATGTTTAAAACAAAATAAGTTCAGGGGCTGGAGAGATGGCTCAGTGGTTAAGAACACTGGCTGTTCTTTCAAAGGACCCTGGTTTGATTCCCAGCACCCACCTGGCAGCTAACAACTATCTGTTAACTCCATTTCCAGGGGATCTGATGCCCTCTTCTGCCCTCCATGGGAACTGCACAACATGGGTGCACTTACATACAATGCAGGTGGCACACTCACACACAAAAAATAAAAATAGAATTTTTTTTTTTGGTCTTTTTGAGACAGGGTCTCCCTGTAGCCCCAGCTGTCCTGGAACTCACTTTGTAGACCAGGCTGGCCTTGAACTCACAAAGATCCACCTGCTTCTACCTCCCAAGTGCTAGGATTAAATGCGTGCGCCACCACACCCAGCTAGAATATTTTTTAAATAAAGAAACAAGCTCAATTTTTTAAAATAAAAAAAAAAAAAAAAAAAAAAAAGAACTTGAAATGGATCATCATACACCTAAAAGTGAAGCTAAAACCATAAAACCATAAAAAACCATAAATCTTTGGGGAGAAAAATATAAGAAAATGCTTTCCCAACCTTGGGTTGGACAAAATCTTCTTGTTTGTGACACCCACAGCATGACTGATGGAGAGAAAATATTGATAAATTGGACTTCATCAAAATTCAAAACTTTTGCACTCAAGGGGGCATTGTTAAGACAATGACAGGTGTGGACAGGGAGAAAATATTTGTAAAGTATACGCCTAGTGAATGACTTGTGTCCTGAATATACAGAAATACAGATGACCTGGTAAACAAGCATCAAGGACGGGGTCAAAGGGACATTCATCAGAGACCAGTGCCAGCCAAGCACGGGGAGACCCCAGGCTCAGGAATTGTTGGGAAAATGCTCTTGAGAGCCAGTGACTGGCTTTCTTCAAGGACAGACACCCACCGTGGATGGAAACTAAAAACCGCAGGCAGAGTCTTACAGAGAGAGAAACAGATGCCTCAAGACCCAGCCGGACCCACTCCAAGGCGGCCGAGCAAGAGGAATGGAAACATAGCGCAGGAAGATGCCTAATTTGTATATTCATAGCTGAATTACCAGACACGGGCAAAAAAAAAAAACTGAAAGCAACCTAAAAGCCCATCAATGAACAAGTGATTTGTTAATGTGGTACATCCATACAGCGGAGTACTACGAGGCAATGAAAAAGGAATGATCCCATAGTCCACACCATGGGTGAACCTCAAAAACATATCCAGCTAGAAAACAGTTACACAGTCTACCATTCCATTTAAACTGGGCAACCAGAAGCTCAGACAAAAGGCAGGAAAGCTAGACACAAGGAAACTTAGAGGACCATGGACTGTTCTGAGATTGGACTGTAGGATGGATGGATAAGATGGCTTAGTGGATAAAGCTACTTGACTCCAAGCCTGAAGGCCTGGGTTCAAGTCCCAAGTCCCACATAGTAGGGGGAGAGAATTGGTGCCCACAAGTTGTTCTCTGACCGCCACACATGCCATGGTACACCCTTCCTCACACCACCAACTAGAAATAAAGAAAATAAATAAAGAAAACCTAATTTAAAATTTAAGTTGTATTGCAGAGATGTATACTTCTATAATAAAGATAAAATTAATACAAATTAAATGCATCAAGGTAGGACAGGCCCATGGCCAACAGATAAAGTACTTGCTGAGAAATCCTGATGGCCCAAGTTAGATCCCCAGAACCCAGGTAAAAAGCAGGCACAAGACCTGCGCAAACTCAGTCAGACAGAAACCCAGCATAGAACGGGGGTAAGGGTGGAAGACCCCAACCTCAGCTGAGGAACTGCATGAGGGAAAGTTGTTCTTTTTAAAACAATGTATTTATTCTTTGTATTTTGTGTGTATGAGTGTTCCCTGTGTGCATGTAAGTGTACCTGTGTCATACAACGCCCATGAAGGTCAGAAGAGGGTCCCCTGAGCTGGAGCTATGAACGGTTGTTAGCCGCCACGTGGGTACCAGGAATGGAACCACGTTCTCTGCAAGAACAACCAGTGCTGTTACCTATGATCCACCTCTCCAGCCCTGAGAGTTGATCTTCTTTAAAGGAGTGACCCTAGCTGTGTTGGTCAGGCTCCAGTGAATGAACTCATACAGAGGGACATCTGGGGACACACACTTGACTCCACAGGCCTTATCATATATGACAGAATGGGTAGAATCCAGCCAGGGGCTATGGGGAGTGCAGATAAGAGAGGGAGCCTGAATGTGATTAAGATGTGTTGTATGAAAAGCACAAAAGAAATTATATATATACATATATACACATATATATATATGGAAAAGCTAGTGTTGTGTTGCAAAACTGTAATCGCAGAACTTGGATGACAAGATAGGAGGTGGCGACAGGAGAATCATGGGAAGTCTGTGGTCCAGCTAACTTTGGAGCACAAAGAACCACAGGAATGACAGAAGACACAATGCTTCGGGAATCTGGAAGGGCTAGCACCAACGACCTGACATTGTCCCCTGACCTCCACATGCACTCTCCCCAAAATAATAAACAAATTCAAGTAAACAAGTAAAATCATCCTATGAGAGTTGGGCGAGATGTCTTTCGCTTCTTCCTGTAGCTCTGGCCACTATGTCTCCAGCCCAGTGGGGACAGCCACAGCATCAGGACCAGCCAATGAGGAAATAAAGAACTGCTGTGTCTGTGTGGAGATTCCCAGGCCTAGCCAAGCCTTCAAGTCTTGACAGACCCAGGTGACATCTTGAGTGTCATCCATATAAACTGCTCCTGGGTCCCCCAACCTCACAGGGAGAACTGATATCAATTTGTCCCTTTAAATTGTTTATCTTGGGGTCATTTGTTCCATAGTCATAGCTAATAAATAAATATACATAATCACACGGCGATCCTCAGGGCCAAAGTTCTGAGTTGATACCTGTGACTCATTACAAAGCTGTGGAGACTGAGGCCCGAGGGTCTGGTCCATGCCTGACAGCTAGCAAAAGCTATACTGGTCCTTACACTTGGCTGGCCTGACTTTGAAACTGTGTCCTTCCATGTCACTTGAGACCTGAACCACAAACCATGGCAAACACTGAAGGAGAAGAGTTGTCTCAGCCTGCAGGAGGCCCTAGACCAATGGCGGAGGCAGAGCACAGGGTGACCATCCCCCACGGCCCTTCCCTTCAGCCCACAGCTGCTCAGACCGTTCTATTCTGTTCAATTCCGCTCTGAACCCAAGTGGGGGTGTCTGTCGCTCCCTTCAGCAGAGAGCTGGGAAATTGGACAGTAATGTGTTGTCGTTCAAATGTTTCAGCTGCAGCCTGGGTGAATTATGACGAGGTCTCACTTTATCCTGTGTAACATCTTTCATAAGAGCCACGTCTCAGAAACACTTTGGAAAAGGAAATAATAAATAATTGCCCAAGGGGACACAGACAGAGATGAAAGACAGCAGGCTGAAGGGGCGGCAGGAGAACACCGGCTCCTGAGCCGATGTGTCCAGGGGGCTGGGCAGAGCCTCAGAGTGGAGTGCTAGGTCCTAGATGCTTCTGGGATCTTCCCAATGCATCAGCTGAGGAGGCCACAGGAATCTACCCCCCGCCCCCGGCAGCCCTGGCTTGAGCCTCTCTATCAGAGAGGGGCTACAGGTGAAGGGTCCCAGGACTCCTTCCCTGGAGGCAGGCCCCTTGGTGGGCAGTCCAGACTCAGGGGTCCATGCATGCTCTCTGATGTAAGCCCTCAAGGGTCTCCATTCTGTCCACAGCCCTTGCTGTGGCCCACAGAGCCCTACACAATCCCACCCAGGACTTCGCAGCTTTCTCTGCCCCCTTACAACACTGGTCTCCTTGATTTTCATTCCGTACCCCAGGCACATGGCCACCTCAGGGCCTTTGTACTGCCTGTCCTATCGGCCTGGACACTCCTGGTCCTTATTGCCCCAAAGCCCATGCTGGCCTTCAAACAACCTGCTGAACCATTAGCATCCTGACTCAGCTGATGTTCCTGCTTTGATGATCCTGATGCCCCGGCCCTGACTCCCCTGACCCCTGCCCTGACTCCTCTGACCCCAGCCCTGACTCCCCTGACCCCCGTCCTGACTCCTCCGACTCCTGCCCTGACTCCCCTGACCCCTGCCCTGACTCCTCTGACCCCTGCCCTGACTCCCCTGACCCCTGTCCTGACTCCCCTGACCCCTGCCCTGACTCCCCTGACCCCGGCCCTGACTCCTCTGACCCCTGCCCTGACTCCCCTGACCCCTGTCCTGACTCCCCTGCCCTGACTCCCCTAACCCCTGTCCTGACTCCTCTGACCCCTGTCCTGACTCCTCTGACCCCTGTCCTGACTCCTCTGACCCCTGCCCTGACCCCTGCCCTGACTCCCTTGACCCTGGCCCTGACTTCCCTCATTGACCCCTGGCCCTCCTGACTTCTCTGACCCCGCGGCCCACAAACTTACCCTTGACCCCTGCCTGACTTCCTTCTGACCCCCCTTGCCCTGACTCCCCTGACACTGACTGTCCATGGACACTCCAACCCATGACCCCCGTCCCTGATCCTCCTGACCCCTGTCCTGATTCCTTGACCCCTGCCCTGACTGCCCTGACCCCCTGCCCTGACTCCCCTGACCGCCCTGCCCCTGACGTCACTCTCGACCGCCCTGATCCTGACCTCCCCTGATCCATGACACCCCCGATGCCTGACCCCTCGCTCCCGGACCTGCCCTGATTCTTTTCCATGAAGCCTCCCTCTGACCCCGCGACCCTCTGACTGCCTGCTCCTCTGACCCCTGTCCTGCTCACCTGACCCCGGCCCTGACTCCCCTGACCCCTAGCCCTGACTCCCCTGACCCGCCTGGTCTACCCGCCCTGTTACCCAGCCTGCTCCTTCTGGACCCTCCCCTTGACCCTCGACTGCCCTGCCCCCTGCCCTGACTCCCCTGACCCCTGCCCTGACTTCCTATGACCCCTGCCCTGACTGCCCTGACCCCTGCCCTGACTCCCCTGACCCCTGCCCTGACTCCTCTGACCCCATGCCCTGACTCCCCTGACCCCAGGCCCTGACTGACCCCCCCTGACCCCCCATGACCCCTCCCTGACTCCCTGCGCCTGACCCTCTGTCCTGCCTGATCTGCCCCTACCCCTGACACGGACCTGACCCCCTGATCCCTGCCCTGATCCCCTGACCTCTGTCCTGACTCCCCTGACCCCGCCTGCTTGACCCGTCCTGACTCCCCTGACCCCCGTCCTGACTCCTCCGACTCCTGCCCTGACTCCCCTGACCTCTGTCCTGACTCCCCTGACCCCTGCCCTGACTCCCCTGACCCCTGTCCTGATTCTTCTGACCCCTGCCCTGACTCCCCTGACCCCTGCCCTGACTCCTCTGACCCCTGCCCTGACTCCTCTGACCTCTGCCCTGACTCCTCTGACCTCTGCCCTGACTCCTCTGACCTCTGCCCTGACTCCTCTGACCTCTGCCCTGACTCCTCTGACCTCTGCCCTGACTCCTCTGACCTCTGCCCTGACTCCTCTGACCTGTCCCTGACTCCCTTGACCCTGTCCTGACTCCCCTGACCTGCCCTGTCCTGACCTGCGTCCCCTGACCCCTGCCCTGACTCTCCTCTGACCCTTCCTGTCCTGACCCGGCCCTGCTCCCCTGACCCCGGCCCTGACTTCCCTGACCCCTGTCCTGACTCCCTCTGACCCCTGCCCTGACTCCTGGACCCCTTTTCTTTCCTGACTCCCCTGACCCTGCCCTTCCTGACCCCTGCCCTGGACCCCTGACCCCGCCCTGACTCCCCTGACCTCTCCACCCTGACCCCCTGACTCCTCCGACTCCTGCCCTGACTCCCCTGACCTCTGTCCTGACTCCCCTGACCCCCGGCCTGACTCCTCCGACCTCCCTGACTCCTGATCTTCTGACCTGCCCTGACTCCCTGCGCCCGACCCCCTACCCCTTGCGCCCTGACCCCCCTGACCCCCTCCCTGCCCCCTGTCCTGACCCGCCTGACTCGCCTGACCCCTGCCGCTCCCTGACCCTGCCCTGACCGCCCCGTGACCCCTGGACCCGCCGATCCCCTGACCCCCGTCCTGACTCCTCCGACTCCTGCCCTGACTCCCCTGACCCTGCTCCTGACTCCCCTGACCCCCGCCTGACTCCTCCGACCCTGCCCTGACTCCCTGACCTCTGTCCTGACTCCTCTGACCCCTGCCCTGACTCCCCTGACCCCGGCCCTGACTCCCCTGACCCCTGCCCTGACTCCCCTGACCCCTGCCCTGACTCCCCTGACCCCTGCCCTGACTCTCCTGACCCCTGCCCTACTCACGGGCTTTCAGTTCTGTCATGTGCTTTCTCTGGTCACCTCTCCCTTACTCTGTTCTTCCCCTCCATTGTCCCTCCCTGGTCATGTCCCAAAATGTAATAGGATGTGGAATTTTCACCTGCCTCCTGCTGAACACTGGTCCCCACTGTTGCCTGGCAGTCCCTGGTGCTCAGTCCTCCTTGGCTGGGAACAAGGATGCAGACAGACAGGTGTGAGGACATCTTCATAGGTGCGCATTAGGCTGCTCCTGCATCTGCACCCAGTTCAGCTCTGAACATCTGTGCACTGAGGCTCTGCACACGGAAGATCATGACCCCGATGGCCCGCACTACCCTGGCTCTGGGCTATATGATGCGCAGAACGCTTGGGTTTCAATCCTGTCTCTGCCACCCGGTGTCATGTGACTCTGGGAGAGGCAACTCTCTATGCCTGTGCTGTCATCTATGAAAAGGTGATGATGGCCGGGCTGGAGAGATGATTCAGTGGTTAAGAGCACTGGCTGGCCGGGAGTGGTGGCGCACGCCTTTAATCCCAGCACTCAGGAGGCAGAGGCAGAAGGATCTCTGTGAGTTCAAAGCCAGCCTGGTCTACATAGCAAGCTCCAGGCCAGCTGGGACTAAAGGGAGACCCTGTCTCAAAAAGACAAAAAAAAAGAGCACTGCTCTTGCAGAGGACCTGGGTTTGATTCCCAGCACCCATATGGCAGCCAACAACCATCTATAACTCCAGTTCCAGGTGATCCAATGCCCTCTTCAGATCTCTTCAGGCACTACATGACACAGGTGCACTTACATACATGCAGGCAATGCACTGGTGCACATAAAATAAATAATAAATATATTTTAAAAAAGAAAAAGGTGGTGATAGGCTGGGATGTGGCTCAGTTGGCAGAGTGCCTGCCTAACATGCATGAAGCCCTGGGTTTGATTCCCGGTACCACATAATCCAGGCACTCAGATGCTGGAGACAAGAGGATCAGAAGTTCAAGTTCATCCTCAAATATATATTGGGTTTGAGGCCAACATGGGCTACATGGGACCCTGTCTCAAAAAAAAAGATAATGTATGAGTGTTGACAGCCTGCTGGTAGAACTGAAGGCCATGCCCACTGTGAAGATGGGGACACTAAGGCCTGGGGGTTGGTACCTGTGAAGATGGGGACACTGAGGCCTGGGAGGTTGGTACCTGTGAAGATGGGGACACTGAGGCATGGGGTTGGTACCTGTGAGGATGGGGACACTGAGGCCTGGAGGGTTGGTACCTGTGAAGATGGGGACACTGACGCCTGGGGGTTGGTACCTGTGAAGATGGGGACACTGAGGCCTGGGGGTTGGTACCTGTGAAGATGGGGACACTGAGGCCTGGGGGTTGGTACAAGAGGATGAAACAGTCAGTCGCTGAATACCTGCCACTGCCAGTTGCCAACCCGATTTCCTGCGCAGCTGCTCTCTGATCTAGGAAGTCTATTCCCACACCTATGTAGGTTACTGCCAACATTTTCTTCTATCATTCTTAAAAGTTGTCCTCTGGAGCTGGAGAAATGGACAGAAATTAAGAGAACTGGCTCCTCTTGCAGAGGGCCCCATATCAGTTCCTAGCACTCACATAAGTGGTAACAACCCATAATTCTAGTTCTAGGGGATCTGATGCCCTCTTCTGACCTCTGCAGGCATTGCATGCACTGGGGCATTTACATACATACAGGCAAAAATCATTCATGCATGTAAAATAAAAATAAGTAATTTTTATTTATTAATTTTATTTTATGTGTATGAGTGTAAGAATTTTGGAATCCAAATGAGGCTGCGGTGTGGCCTATGTGCTGACTGGTCTCCCAGCTGTAGACAGAGGTCAGGGAGGCCGGGGCCAGGGAGACAGAGGACAGGGAGACAGGGGTCGGGGAGACAGAGGTCGGGGAGACAGGGGCCGGGAGACAGGGGTCGGGGAGACAGGGGTCAGGGAGACAGGGGTCAGGGAGACGGACCAGGGAGACGGACCTGGGAGACAGGGGTCGGGAGACAGGGGTCGGGGAGACAGAGGTCGGGGAGACAGAGGTCGGGGAGACAGAGGTCAGGGAGACAGAGGTCGGGGAGACAGGGGTCGGGGAGACAGGGGCCAAGAGACAGGGGTCGGGGAGACAAGGGTCGGGGAGACAGAGGTCGGGGAGACAGAGGTCAGGGAGACAGAGGTCAGGGAGACAGAGGTCAGGGAGACAGGGGTCGGGAAGACAGAGGTCGGGGAGATAGGGGCCAGGAGACAGGGGTCGGGAGACAGGGGTCGGGGAGACAGAGGTCGGGGAGACAGAGGTCAGGGAGACAGAGGTCGGGGAGACAGAGGTCAGGGAGACAGGGGTCGGGAAGACAGAGGTCAGGGAGACAGAGGTCGGGGAGACAGAGGTCGGGGAGACAGAGGTCAGGGAGACAGGAGTCAGGAGACAGGGGTCGGGAGACAGCAGTCGGGGAGACAGGGGTCAGGGAGACAGAGGTCGGGGAGACAGAGGTCGGGGAGACAGGGGCCGGGAGACAGGGGTCAGGGAGACGGACCAGGGAGACAGACCTGGGAGACAGGGGTCGGGAGACAGGGGTCGGGGAGACAGAGGTCAGGGAGACAGAGGTCAGGGAGACAGAGGTCAGGTAGACAGGGGCCAGGAGACAGGGGTCGGGAGACAGGGGTCGGGGAGACAGAGGTCAGGGAGACAGGGATCGGGGAGACAGGGGCCAGGGAGACAGGGGTCAGGGAGACAGGGGTTGGGAAGACAGAGGTCAGGGAGACAGGGGTCGGGAAGACAGAGGTCAGGGAGACAGGGGTCGGGAAGACAGAGGTCGGGGAGACAGAGGTCAGGGAGACAGGGATCGGGGAGACAGGGGCCGGGGAGACAGGGGCTGGGGAGACAGGGGCCGGGGAGACAGAGGTCAGGGAGACAGGGGCCGGGGAGACAGGGGCTGGGGAGACAGAGGTCAGGGAGACAGGGGTCAGGGAGACAGGGGCTAGGGAGGCAGAAATGTCTTCTGGAGACTCTCAGGGTCTTTTTTACTGTATCACTCACAGGCAGAGATTTCTAGCTGGAAGGTGAAGGTGATGTTACCATACTGCCTCAGCTTAAGATAATTAAAGATGGTTGTCCCTGGCTCTTAATGAGACATTACAACTCTGGGCTTGAGTGAGTCTCACATTCAGGCAAAGGGGAAGTGAGGGACTTCTAGTCACACATTCAGTCTCTGCTCAACAAAACCCTCCTGTGTGCAGCACCAGGCTGGGCAAGAGAGCCCAGGATAGACCCTTCCTACAAAGGCCAGGTAAGATGTGGCCTCAGTACAGAGGCTGCTGCGAGTATCTCAGTTGAGGCAGGTGCAGCAACTCCTAGCTCCAGGGTCCTCAAGTAGGGGCCTTTAACCCCCAGGAGACCTGAGGCAATGTCCAGGGAGATTCTTGTTATCAGAGTACGGGAGGAGGAAGCAAAGAGCATCTGGGACATAGAGGCCAGGGGAGTGTCCCTGCAGAGCCAGGACAGCCCACAGCCAAGGTGTACACAGCCTGAATCTCAATGCTGCTCTCTCTACACAGTTTAGCCAAGAGTTTTAGGACCTTGGAGGCCCATGGTGGGCAGAGGTGCATGGCCTTTCAGAAAACAACAAACCTCTCATTTTAGTCATATGTGCAGACCAGGCTCTGGGGTCCAGGATGCTTGTCCAGTATGATGCCACTTTAAGTCTCCTGTCCATTTTGAGGCCAGACACAATACCTAGCTGTCTGTTTATTTTGTACCCAGTGCAGGGGACAGAGTGTTTGGTCCTCCAGAAGACCCTGCCCAGCTGAAGGAGCAAGGCCCAGCTGAAGAAAACAGCAGGGAACAGGACGCAGACTCCAGCAAGCAGCCCCGCTGCCTGACAGCTCTGGCTGGCTCTGGTCCGCTCTGGCCGGGTAGGTCATCTTCTCCCAGCCCCTCGCAGGAGCAAAGTTCCCATCCAGACCACCACTATCCAGCAGAAATGTGGCGCAAGCCACATGTAGATTACCAAGCATTGAGGTAGCCATATTTTAAAATGGAACAGGTAAAATTGACTTCAATAATATATTATATTGTACTCAATATCTCCAAACATCATCTTAACATACAATCAATAAAAAATTATAAATGAGATATTTCATTTTTCCTACTTTTCAAATTCAAATTTTATGCAACTGGCACATTGTAATTCATACTAGTCAACGCTGCACCTACTGACAGCCACACATGGACAGGGCACCCCAGATGATAGGGAGCCAGAGCCTCTGGGATAGGCCTGCTGGAAGAGATAGCATGCCGTAAGAGGAAGAAGACAGGAAGGATGAGGATACGTGAGCCACATTTCACCAGTGGAATGAATCAATCCAGCTCCCTGGGACAGTGCAGAGGGGCTAAGAATTATACTAACTAAACTACATGTAGAGAAAACACTCGAATTGGAAAAATATCTCTCCTGGGGAGGAATGGAAGGATGGATGGATGGATGGATGGATGGATGGATGGATGGATGGATGGATAGATGGATGGATGCACAGATGGATGGATAAATGGATGGATAGGTAGATGGTAGACAGGTGAATAAGCCTATGTATGAGTGGGCAGATAGGTGGGTGAGTGGGTGGATGGATGGATGGATGAATGGATAAATGGATGGATAGGTAGATGGTAGAAAGGTGAGTATGTATGAGTGGGCAGATGGATAGGTGGGTGGATGGATGGATGACTGGATGAGTAGACAGCAGGTGAATTGGTGAGTGAATGAGTGGGTGGGTGGATGGGTGGAGGAGTGGATGGATGCATTCATGCACGCATAGATAACTGAGTGAATGTGTGGGCAGATAGGTGGATAAATGGATAAATAGATGGGTGGATGGATGGGTGGGTGGAATGGTGAGTGGAGAGATGGATGAGTGCATGGATGAATGGATAAATGTATGGGCAGATGGATAATAGACAGATTGGTGGGTGACAGATGGATGTGTGTATGGATGGATGTATGGATGGATGGTGGATGGATGGGTTGGTGGGTAAATGAAAGGGTTGGTGGCTGAACAGATGGAATGGTGGGGGAATTGATAGATGGGTGGATGGATGCATGGATTGATGGTTTAATGGATGGGAGAATGTATGGAAGAGTAGGCAGATGAATGGATGAATGGATGGGTGTATGGATGGATGGATGGGTGGATGTGTGAATTATGAATGCCTGGGTGGTTTAATAGGTCACTAATAATCAGGTGATGTGAAATCAGGTAAGATATACCAGATTAGGACATTTAATCAATTTCAACTTTTAAAACTACAAATGCCAAACCTTTGCAGTGAAACAAAATACTGTGCTTTTGGTAGCTATATATCATCATATATAAAAGATAAGGATCCAGCCACCATGACCCCACCCACCCTCTGCAGGTTCAGGAAACAACAATATCTAGACAACAAATAACAGACATCACTGAGCACCAACTGGTTAGGTATAGCAGCTCCAGAGTGTAATCCCAGCACTGGAGGTGAAGGCACAAGAATCATGAGTTTGAGGCTAGCCTGGGCTACATATTGAGTTGTAGACAAGTCTGGGCTATATAGCAATACCCTGCAAAAGGAAAAAAGGAGGGAAAGAAGGAAGGAAAGAAGGAAATAGGATGGAAGGAAATAAGGAAGGAAGAAAAGAAGGAAGGGAGGAAAGAAGGAAGGAAGGAAGAAAAGGAAAGAAGGAAAGAAACAGGAAAAGTACTTGTATATGACAAGTGAGCAAACAGATTGTCCAGTCAGAACATAAGCAAAGAGGCATTTTTTTCTCATTACTTACTTCTCTATTTCTACTGTCTGGCATACAGCAGGTGCTCAGTAAATCTCTCTTAAGTTAATAGCTTATTTTATTTACTAAAAAGGCTCTGTGAGGCTGAGTCACCTGCTCAGAAGGACACACCCCTACCAAGGGGGACAACTTGACTATGATCCCAAGTTGAATTCCCAAAGCCCATGCCAGCACCTGCCTCTCACCGGAAACCTGCAGAAAAACCCTGTTTCCCACGTGTCGTGGGGACAGTGGCCAGGTCAGAGCTGTAGGTCGCTCACCTTGGAGAGTGTCCTGCTAAAGTTCAGAGTCAAGAGGGCTTTGCCCATTTTCCCAGCTCCTCATTTTGCATGAGGGTCTTTCCACACCTCTGAGGTTGAATGCATGGGGGAAACAAATTAATCTGAACCAAGAGAAAGGGGTTTGCTGAACCGGCTCACAGAGCTCAGGGGAGCTCCAATTTAAATCTCGGGAATTTTGTGAGCCAGTGTTTAAACACAGTCATTATTAATAATCAAACTGCATAAAGTAACCAAGAAATAAATTGTACTGAGATTGAAGACAGTAAACACAAAGAATACAGCAACTGTGAGTCCACCTGTGCGTGCTCCGCAGGCCGCTGTCCAGAAATTCTACATGATTAAAGTACCTCATCAGAAAGCCAGGTGTGGTGGCGCACGCCTTTAATCCTAGCACTTAGGAGGCAGAGGCAGAGGCAGGTGGATCTCTGAGTTCAAGGCCAGCCTGGTCTACAGAGCAAATTCCAGGCCAGCTGAGACTAAAGGGAGACCCAGTCAAAAAAAAAAAAAAAAAAAAAAAGAACCCTCCATCAGAGCGTCACCTTGGTGGCCTGGTGTCAGCTACAGTGTTTAGACCAGGGATGTCAGCAAATGCTAGAAACCAGATCCTGCTTCAGTGACCTGCCCAGAGAGAGAGAGAGAGAGAGAGACCTCGGTACCCCAGACCAGCAGTTATAGCCAGCTTATGCCACAGGACATGGTCGTGATGGAGAGGACATGGTTTAAAGAGTGTCCATTGGGAGCTGGGGATATTGCTCAGTTGGTAGAGTGTTTGCCCAGAATGCACAAAGCAGGTAAGGATCTGCATGCCAAGGGCCAGTGCTCAGGCTCTTATGTCCCAAGGCAGTGAACTGAACCAGGGACATATGGTTGGAAATAGAATTAGAGGGGCCAACAAGATGGCTCACTGGATAAAGGCAATTGCTGCCAAACCTGAGGACCTGAGTTCGATCCCTGGAACCCGCATGCTGGAAGAACAGAACTAACTCCGAAGGATTGTCCTCTGACCTCCATCTATGTGCCATAGGTGCATGTGCATGTACACACACACACACACACACACACAACACATACACACACATGTGCAGTAGTAGTAGTAGTAGTAGTAGTAGTAGTAGTAGTAGTAAAAGAAATAAAAATTGAGAGATTTTTAAAAAATGAAATCAGGGACTGGAGAGAGGATTCATCAGTTCAGACCACTTGCAGAGGACTCGGGTTCAAGTCCAACACTCACATGGCAGCCAACAGCCATTCATAACTCCAGTTCCAGGGAATCAGACACCTCTGGCCTCTGCGGTACATTGCACACATGTGGTGTACTTACATACATGTTGGCAAAATATTCTTACACATAAAATAATAATAAATAAAAAAAGATCTCAACTTTTCTTGAGCATGCTCCATTAATGACAAGTGGGAAAGGCTGCCCCCCCACGAGCTGTGGGAGCTGTGGGAAAGGCTGCCGGTGAGCTGTTGGAGCTGTGGGAGCTGTGGGAGGTGGCTTCCTTCCTGTCTTGGTCTTGATATCTCTTCCACTCCCTTTGGTCTGCAGCACCTCATAAGCCGGGTGTGTTGGCCCATGTAATCTAGCACTTGGAAGGTGGAGGCAGAAGGTCCAACAGTTCAAGGTTATCCTTCGCTACATACTGAGTTTAAGGCCAGCCTTGATGCATGAGACCTTGTCTCCAAAAACAAAACAAACAAATAAAAAAAGATTCTCTAATAAGGAAGTGAAGACCTGAGACAGCCATGCTCATAGAAAAAGGGTGTCACACTAGAGAACGCAGTGCCAGCTTTGGGCCTCGAGCCTCTATGAGGAGACTACTCTGTGGGATGGGAACCTGGTGTACGCTCGCTTTGGGGTCTGATGGCTCTGCTCATCTCAACAGGGAGCTCTAGGACCGCAGGCTCTGCTCAGGTGCTTCCCGCAGACATCCGCTCCCATTGGAAGCACCACCTGCCAGCCTGAGCCACAGCCATGCATGTCAGAGCAGTGTCCTGTCACTAATGAGCAGCTGGCTTAGCCCTTGAGGTGTGTCCTGGGCTCCCTGTTGGGATGAAGTTTATTTAACTGTGTCCTGCTGACTACACCACACTCCCTTGAATCCATTTTTACTACCCCTGGAGGACGTGGCAGTGGGTAGAACTGAGGCCCCACAATGCAGGGAACAAAGGGAGAGGACACTGGCCCTGGGATTCAGTCTGTCCCACCAGCCACCTGGTCCATCCCCTGTCCAGCACAGGCCACCTCCCATCAATTCATCACTTCCTCTTCACTCGAGTTTCCCACTATTGGCACGTCCCCTGGGTGCCATGTGTGCTGTTGGGCACTTAGTAAACAATCCTATTTAACCCTTCAACTGCTTCAGAAAGTAGACAGTGTTAACCCCTCAGCAAGGGAAGAAGCAGAAGCTTGTGCAACTGCTGACCAGCTGAGCCAGGATTGGAAAGCTCGTTCTCCCAGCTCCAGACTCAGAGCTGCTTGGTGGGCAATGCTTGCTTGAAACAGAGATCCTAAAATAAGCCTCGAGAGAGACGATGTCAAGATCCAGATTTCAGTGGGAGCACTAGGAACAAAGGCAAGGGAGGAAACAAAGGACTGGGTACAGGAAAGAGGGGTTAGCGAGAGCAGGAAGAGCCGCACAGGAGGGACACGTCAGCATGGTGGAAGGGACACGTCAGCATGGTGGAAGGGACACGTCAGCATGGTGGAAGGGACTAGGCAGAGTGCAAGGGCAGAGGGTGGGTGGATGAGTGGACAGGCAAGATGGGGGCTGAACGGGAAGGAAGGATGGAGGACGAGTGAAAGAGGGAAAGCCAGAAATGCAAGGCTGCTGGGAGAACAAAGGAAGGGCGATGGGTGAATGGATAATAGGTAGATTTGGGATGGGTGGATGGATGGATGGATGGATGGATGGATGGATGGATGGATGGGACAAAGAGTGATGGGTGGATGGGTGTGGGCGACATGAGTGACAGATGGGGATGTACTTGGATGGAGAGGTGATGGGGGATGGGGTCATCAGTAATGGGTAGGTGTATGTTGGGTAGATGGGAGGGTGGTGATGGGAGGGTGGTGAGTGGGAGGGTGGTGAGTGGGAGGGCGGCAGTGGGAGGGCGGCGGTGGGAGGGTGGTGACAGGAGGGTGGTGATGTGTTGGGTGATGGATGGAGATCATGGATAGTAACGGATGATGGGTGATGCGTGGGTGGATGATGTGCAGTCATTTGTTGATGGAAATGAGCACAGGTAATTGAACAGACTGGAGAAGGTAGGAAGGTGTGTGGAGTGACTGGAGAGGTGCTGGGAAGGCAGCCAGTGTGGGTGGGCCAGTGAGTAGAAGATGGAGGGTGATGGGATGGGAGGGTGGGGAAGGGTGGAAGTGTGCGTAGGCAGAAGGCTAGCGGGGGTGTGTGGACACTGGAACACTGGAACTTGGGAAGGTGAGTGCTAGACAAGTGTCCACGCAGGGCAGGGGAAGGTGGTGGGGTGGGTGGTGGGTGGGAGATGAGATGGGGAAGAGAGCGGGTGGGAAGGAGAGTGGGTAGGCACATGGGTCAGGGAGAGCTACCTGAGAGGGAGTGAGCCGGGGTTGGCCGCGATGAAGTCACCATGCTGGGAAAATGAGAAAGAAGAGAAAGGGCAGAGGAAGGCAGAGACAGAGGAGAGGTCGAGGGGGAGGTCCAGCCCACATCCCCTGCCACAGCACCGGCTAAGATCAGGAGAGTAATCCTCTCACAGTGCCCAAGAAGCCACCAGAACCAGGCTCCTTGGGTGACTCAGGAGCCAAGATCAAACTTTTTCCATGAGCCCAAGTTTTGGCAGCCTCCTGAGAGCCGCGGCTGTGGAGCAGGGCACTGTTCGGGTCTCCCTCAGCCTTCCCCTCTCTTCCCCCCTCCCCACCCTCCCTTGTCGCTCCCTCCACATGTGACTGCAGCCTCTTGGCAGAGTCGACTGCTGTGGAGCAGTGGGACCTACCACCGTGACCTTCTCTGTTCTTGGACGTAATTACTGTTATCCCAGATAATTACTATGAAATAACGATGTCATTATGATGTCATTATGCACCTCCGTGCTATCTCACCAGTTTGTCCACCTTTCCTCTCTCTCTCTCTCTCTCTCTCTCTCTCTCTCTCTCTCTCTCTCTCTCTCTCTCTCCCTTCCTCCCTCCCTGATGCTTTCTGGCTGCTGCATATATCACACGGANCCTACCACCGTGACCTTCTCTGTTCTTGGACGTAATTACTGTTATCCCAGATAATTACTATGAAATAACGATGTCATTATGATGTCATTATGCACATCCGTGCTATGTCACCCGATTGTTCAACTTTTCTCTCTCTCTCTCTCTCTCTCTCTCTCTCTCTCTCTCTCTCTCTCTCTCTCTCCCTACCTTGCCAAGCTTGCCTGATGCTTTCTGGCTGCTGCATATATCACACGGAGTTCAAACACTAGGGCACACAAGCCTTTTGGACCAGGACCCAAGCAGGAGCTCTGGAACAACACTAGGCAGAACACTTGCTCTCATGTTCTGGGTGGGTAGGGGCAGGTAAAGGAATCTGAAGCGAAGGGCAGGAGCTTTCAAGACCAAAGGGAGATGTCACGGTGAGGTCCCGGAGGGAGAGCCACAAGCAGGAGCCACAGCGATCTTCCCTGCTGGGGCTCACACAGCACGAGTGGACCCCTCAGTGGATGGGGGTGGAGGCCAGGTGTCTCCACGTTCCTCCTCATGAGCTGGGTAAGGCCTGGAACGTTCCAAGGAATAAGAGCAAGGTGGATGGATAGAAGGAGCAGGAACTGGAAGGTTCTGTGGGGCCCAAAGAGTGGCACCTGTCAGCCAGATGACCCCGTCAGAGACACCTATCTCAGCTGCGGAGTGAAGGTTTGAACAGGCCCCACCAAAGCAGGTCACCCCCTTTCCTAGGTCTGGGCTCTGGCTCCTGAACAGTGTAATTTTCCTGAGGTGGTAGACCCTGCCCTGGCCGGCGAGTCCTCCAAGACCAGCCTTTTACAGGACAACTGTCCGTCTCTACCCTGCACGCCCTGCACAGCAGCTGTGTGACGGGGGAGTACGCCTCCTGGTTTCCTCATCTGCAGACCGGATACCGCTGCTCTGCCCTCGCCTAGGATGGCTGGGCAGACTGACGATGCTGGTGCATAGGGGGTAATGACAGGAAAGCCACCACTTAATAATGACAAGGTCACTATGCTCCGAGACTTTCCCACCCGCCATCCCTGAGACTTCCCTCTTCTCACACCAGAGCCGGGGTCTCCTGCCCCCCAAATTCCCTAAAGTTTCCATCTGGCTCCACTTGTCCCTGAATCAACAATGCATTTGGGGGCTGTGTGATGGGGGCTGGGCATTTAACGGACCAGATGGCAGGTTGGGTCAGGAGATGCAGGCAGAGGTCAAAGCCAGAGAAGCCACCTAGGGAGGTGATCCAGCAGTGTCCAGCCTTTGAACTGTCCAAAAGGAGGGTCCTCCAGCAGCTGGGTTGTGTCCCGAAGCTGTAATTGGAGACTCCAGGGTTGTGGCCTGTCCTCTTCTCCAAGTTCTCACCTACCCTTCTCTCCAGACTAGCTATGGACACTCAGCACCTGCCACCTGATTCACCTGCATCGAGCATGCCCAGGGCAAACCACTGGAAGGACAGATGTGGCCATCACAGCCCCCAGGACTAGGGGGAATGGGGTCATTCAAACCTAGTAGCTTCTTAAAGAGCTGGACCCTCCAGAGCTCTCGTCTACCATCTCCATCTCCTCCAGCCCAGCCCGTGGTGCCCACTCCCACAGGCCTCCAGCCCAGCCTGTGGTGCCCACTCCCACGAGGCTGGGAACACCAACAACCCAGTCTGAGTCTGGACGCTTCAGGCAGTCTGGCCAGAGGCTCCGATGCTGAGCTGGAGCACAGGCTCCTGATCCTGTCATCTGTCTTGGTCTTCCTGGGCTTTGGAGTTCAGGCATATTTAGTTTCAAATCCCAATCCTGCTGTCTATGAAAACACAATCCATCTATGACCCCTGACCACAGTCCTACATCCAGAATGAGCCACAAATGGAAAGGCGCCGTTACCCAAGAACGCTCGTGCCGAGGCGGCTATCGGAGTATTGTAAGAGGAGAAGCCTTGAAACAGCTGGAGTGGGCATCAAAGGGGGGGCCAGGCTGAATGTGCAGGGCACCCGTGCCATGGGCACTAGAGAGCCATTAGGAGGAAAAACTCACATCGGTCTTGTTGACCTGCAGTGTCCAGAGCAGAATGGGAAGCGAAGTGAGTATTGTGACGGAGACGGCATCAAGATGGGGGGAAGCTGGCTAGGTGCTGCTGCCCCCCCACATCTCTCCCAGGGACCATGCTGTGGGGTGTGTGTGTGTGTGTGTGTGTGTGTGTGTGTGTGTTCATCGGAACAGGAAGAAGGTCTTGATTATCTGAGATGGGGGGTGTGGGGATAGAGAGGAAAAGTGTGGGTGACAATGCTTTAGATGTCAGTACTAAGTTGCTTTGGTGACTATATATTCAAAAAGCAAAAATGTGGAATTTTAAAAGCTCCCATGTCTAGCTGGGGCTGTCACTCAGTAGGTAGAGCGCCGGCCTGGAGTGCAGGCAGCCTTGCATTCCATCCTCAGCACCACACAAATGGAGTATAGCGAATCAAACCTGCAATTCCAGCACTCAGAAGATGAAGGCAGGAGGACGAAAAGTTCAAGGTCTTCCTCGGCTATGTGAGACTTTGTCTCAAAAATAACAGTATCCATAATTTTAAAAGAAATATAAAAGACTCCGTCTTCAACACTGTTCACAAGGGAACTCGGGCTGTCTCAATGCGAGCCTCAGCTTCTCCCCTCGTACCATGCCGGCCTCGTAGGCTCACCTGAGGATCAAATCCAGGGCAGTTCACAGCAGCCACGCAGAGCGAGGGGAGGAGGGACGCCTTCTTCTGAAGCTGGCACCGACCCTGTGGACACTCATGCCCGCTGCTGTGGCTCAGTTCTGCCCATGTCCACCCACCAGGGCCTCCATCCTCTTTCCTCCAGCCACCGGGAGTGCTGATTGCCTTCCGTAACACTGTGGCATGAACAGTCTCCACAAATATATTTCTCATACCTCAGTTGTCCTCTCTGGGAAAGTCTATGGCCTCCTTAAGAGTCCAGCAAGATGCCAGGACTGGCCCAGGCAGGCTTTATGGGGAGCCTCTGGATGGTGAGTGGGCGGGGGAAGAGGCAGAGCTCTTGGGTAAACACAAGCTCCTTATGTAAAGGCTCAGAGCTCTGCCCTGAGACCTGGGATGTCGGCAGAGGGATCCAGAAGCACTCTGCAAACACAGCTTGAGCAGCACTGCCCCGTGGGAATTGGGGTTAAAGTCTGAGCTTCTACAGGAGACAGCAGGGGGATTTGCTGCGTTCCACCAAGGAGCAGGGAGGAGGTAGAGAAAAGAAGAGGAGGCGGGGGAGGAGGGAGAGGAAGAAGGTGATAGAAGATGATGGGATGGATGGGGAGGGGGAAGGAGGAAGAGGGGGGAGAAGAAGAAGAAGAAGAAGAAGAAGAAGAAGAAGAAGAAGAAGAAGAAGGAGGAGGAGGAGGAGGAGGAGG
Organism: Rhizomys pruinosus; assembly: GCA_009823505.1. NCBI lineage: Eukaryota > Metazoa > Chordata > Mammalia > Rodentia > Spalacidae > Rhizomys > Rhizomys pruinosus. The sequence continues at coordinate 644,616 of VZQC01014125.1, read as the reverse complement.
AGGAGGAGGAGGAGAAGAAGAAGAAGAAGAAGAAGAAGAAGAAGAAGAAGAAGAAGAAGAAGAAGAAGTAGTGATGGTGAAGAGACAAAATAGAGTAGGAAGGGGAGAGAGAAGAGGAAGAAGATGAGGGAGAGGGAGGAGGAGAGGGAGAAGAAAGAATGTGGAGAAGGAAGAGAGCCGCAGAAGGGGTAGAAGACAAGAAAGAGGGGAAGAAAGGAAGGAAGAGAAAGAAGAGGAGGAATGGAGGAAGGGAAATGAGGAGGAGGAAGAGGAGGAGGAGGAGGAGAAGAAGAAAAAGAAGTGGTGATGGTGAAGAGACAAAATGGAGTAGGAAGGGGAGAGAGAAGAGGAAGAAGATGAGGGAGAGGGAGGAGGAGAGGGAGAAGAAAGAATGTGGAGGAGAAGGAAGAGAGCCACAGAAGGGGTAGAAGACAAGAAAGAGGGGAAGAAAGGAAGGAAGAGAAAGAAGAGGAGGAATGGAGGAAGGGAAATGAGGAGGAGGAAGAGGAGGAGGAAGAGGAGGAGGAGGGCCCCTCCTCCACCTCTCCAACCCATCCTCCCCTCCTCCTCATTTCCCTTCCTCCATTCCTCCTCTTCTTCCTTCTCCTCCTCCTCCTCCTCCTCTTCCTCCTCCTCCTCTTCCTCCTCCTCCTCCTCTTCCTCCTCCTCCTCTTCCTCCTCCTCCTCTTCTTCCTTCTCCTCCTCTTCCTCCTCCTCTTCCTCTTCCTCCTCCTCTTCCTCCTCCTCCTCTTCCTCTTCCTTTTCCTCTTCTTCCTCCTCCTCCTCCTGTCATTTTGTGCCTTGGAGAAAGACGCAATGCACAGCTCAATTCCTGGAGGCCAGAGGAGCTTAGGGCACTTGGGAAGACTTGTCCCACTCCAGACCTGGGCTGGATCCTGTCCATTCACAGCTCACTGGACACTGGACACGAGACGAAGCAGTCCTGTCCGCAGCTGTTGGGACACATGGAGCTGCCCGCTTCACCTAGGAGGGAGGGAAGGCCCCGCTTGGACTGAGCTTAAGGTTGACATGATGGAGTTCACCTAGAATTGTGTGAGATTACATTTCCAGCCCTCAGGCAGAAAGGGAGTTAGAGACAGAAATTCAACTCCATGGTAGAAAAATGAAGTTACAATGCTTGACAAGACGGATACGTGATGAAAAGCCCATGCTGATTGGCTCTGCAGCCCCCCAGATGGGAAAGCAATAGAGCCTGCAGGGGAGCAGAGGCGGTGACACCCCCACATCTCCCCACTGACCCACCTGCAGGCCCTGGGAGTCCTGGGCTAAAGGTAGGATGATGCAGGTGGCTGTGTGCCACCCAGCCTGCTCCTGGCTGCCTCCTTTTCCCAAGTCTGAATTGTCCCAGGACACAGTGAGGTCCAGGCCTGGGGTTCTGTGCTGGAAGCAGGGCTGGGCAAGCCACATCCACGAGCCTTGAAAATCTCCATCCAAGACCCAGGACAACAGAGGTGCTGGGCCCTGGCAGAGGGTGCCTAGCCTGGGCACCGTGGGTCCTGGGGCTGGTTTGCTCTTCGCGGTGGCTTTAGCAGTTTCCCCGGCCTCCATCCACAAAAATATGCCTGACATCTAACTCCCAATTATAGGGCCCCAAAATCTCTTCACCTCTGCCAAGGATCACAGAGTGTCCTGGCCTTGTGCTATGTGTGGAGGCTCGCCAGGACCAGCTGTGACACTAACATGCACCACCAAGGGGCTGTCCAAGTATGAGGGCTGGTCTCTGCGAGCCTGAGCGGAGACAGAGTGTGGCCACCTGGCCTGGCCATCTGTCGTGATGGTTAATCTGCTTGGTAGGATTTAGCATCACCATAGAAACACACCTCTAAGCAAGCCTATGAGGGATGAGATTAACTGAGGAGAGAAGACTCTCCCTGAATGTGTGAAGCACTGCCCCGTGGGCTGGGGTCTGGGACTGAATAAAAAGGAGAAAGCGAGCTGAGCACCAGCAATTCATCTCTCTCTGCTTCCTGACTGCAGATGTAAGCAGCTGCCTTGCTTTGCACCCCCACCCCCACCCCGCCCGTGCATTCTCCACTCTGTGGACTGCGCCTTGAATTCCTTTTTCACAGGTATTTGGTCACAGCAAAAAGACATCAGTCCTGGGACACTGGCGTAGAATAGAACAGCAGCAAACCCAGCAGGAGGAGCCCAGGGCTGGTTAGGGGTGGAGGACACAGATACCAAAGCAGCCATCTCAACAGGGTAGGAGCCATGGGAAGGGAACTCAAAGCCCCTGTGAGACAAGTCCTTCCGCAGGACAGGATGCTCTGGATCACTCACCCTCATCAGGGAGCCCAGCCCTGCACATGACAGTTGGTCAGGCCTGGGGTCACTGGGAAGGACAGAGAGCTGGAGGCTACTTGTCCTGGGTCTTGGATGGAGATTTTCAAGGCTCGTGGATGTGGCTTGCCCAGCCCTGCTTCCAGCACAGAACAGGCCTGGACCTCACTGTGTCTTGGGACAATTCAGACTTGGGAAAAGAAGGCAGCCAGGAGCGGGCCAGGTGGCACAGCAGCTGGGTACCACAGCAGTTTCTCTCCCACTCCAGGCCCAGCTCAGGCCCAAGACCTTCCACCGACATCACCTCGGCAGCCCCGTGGGCCAAGCTGCTGGCTCTGGAAGACACCTGGAGACAGCACTGAAACCAGGCAGGGCTGGGGGGGGGGGAGCCAAACACTCCCTACCTGACTCTGGTCACTTGTCCTAGCAGCGGTCCCTGGGAAAGGTCCTCTCAAACCCGACAGAGCAGCAGGATAAGTAAGAGACAGTGAGGCAGACAACAAACAAGGGCTCTAAATACAATGGGGACTATGGGAAGAGAGCCCAAGCTGCAACAGGGGTGCGGGGGAGAAGGGGAGGCCCAGGAGACAGCCCTATGAATGCCATGCTATCCAGAGTAGAGAGGAACAGTGCAGGTGGGGGACACAGGAACCCCAGGGCTCCTGCTGGGACATGACCCTCAAGGTCCAGGATGTACCAGGACCTCAAACCCAACACATTCCCTAAGCCTTCTCCCTCTGCCCCAATGGTGCCCCCTCTGCCCCCCAGCTCAGATTCCAGAATCACCTTCTGCCCTGAGCCCTGCAGTCCCAAGGCCAGGAGCCTGTGGGTCCCTCTTCCTCCTCCTCTTAGGGTCCTCTCTCCAGCACCTGGCGCTCTCCAGCCTCTTCCTCCTTCTAGGTCCCAGTTCTATCTGGTCTCCAGGATCCTGTAGGCCTCCAGTCCCCTCAGGAGAGCTCAGACAACTGCTGGTGCTGAGCCCCATCATGCCTGACCTATTGTGGGATATGCAGCAGGTATTCAGTCTTTCTCAATTTTCTTATCTTTGAAAGTAGCATAATGATGGTACGGGCCTGTAGGGCTGGTAGGAGGATTCAGTGAGTTATCACCAGGTTGCCCTTGGAATTGAGCCTGGGACGTAATAAATGAATAAATGATTGGTAAGCATGGGCTCCTTGTCAGTCAGTCCCAGGCCAAGGTATTCCTTATGCCCTGAGCTCCCAAGCCAAAAGCTTGGCCTTCAGCTCCCATGTTCAAGGCACCCAGCAGTCTCCCACCCTACAGACTCTGCTTGTATCTGTCATCAAATGCTGCATAACAAATGACTCCAGCGTGGCACTGGTTTATAAACAGAAATACTGCTTACCTCCCCAGGGTATGTGGAATAGAACACAGAATAGCCACTTGGGTCCCTTGTGGTCCCTGTCATTGTGCCCATGGGCTGCAGCCATCTCCAGGCTTGACTAGAGGACCCACTTCTAAGATGGAGAGGAGCCCTGGCCGTGGTCTGGAGGCCTCAGTTTCTCCCTTCACAGGGCAGCTTCGCATGCCAGCTGGCTCCTGGAAGACCACTGATCTAAGAGCAAGAATCAAGCCATAGGGCTTTTTCAAAGCTAGTCTTTGGAGAGACAGCCCATTATTTCCTTTCTGTTAAGAAGAGGTCTCCTGATAACCTCAGCTCTCAGGCCAAAGCTGTCCCCGACTCCCAGCCACACAGGAACACAGGACAGCTGGAGTTGTCTGGACAGTGCCTCTGAGCCTACTCATATGTTCTCCCCTCTGCCTAGAATGCGCTCCCTCACATTTCAACCCAGCCATGTTTGAAGACTCAAATAAGGGTTTCTTTTCCAGAAAAGCTTTCCCACCCCTAATAAACCAGATGCACAGCTTCTTTTGCTTCATGATTATCACAGTCCCTGAACAGACACACGGATAATGGTATTCATGATTGCTTACCCAGCATTTGCCTGCTAAATGCTCTGTAGTTCTGAAGTCGTTTGTTCCCTCAACAGTACCTCAGGAAGAGAAAAGGAATGAAAGTTACAGAGGAGGGCAGGGGAGGGGAGGAAGGACGTCTTGGCCTGCTGAAGGATGCAGGCCCAGTCAGGAGCCAGGCTACAGTGGGTCCACCCTGTCCTTTCATCCTCTTCACTGGAGAACTTCCATTGCCCAGGCTGTTCACTGAGTGCCTTCCCGAGCCCAAGAGAGAAGTGCACCCGTCCTTACCTACTATGAGGTGCCCACTCTGCAGACTTCTGGCACTGGCCTTTAATTTTTATGTGTGCTTAGCCACTTGTCCTAGTGAAGGAATAATTTAATTAACTCTGAGAACTGTAATTAATTTTAATTGTTCATGGTAATTCATTGTTGAATACTCTATTAATAATTATTAAATCCTAATGCCCAGTTACTGCCCTGTGATAGGATAATTAAACACCTGTGTGGGGGACACTTCATTTCAAGTGCCTCCTCTCCTCCAGTAGAGGAGCTTCCTCCACTCAGCCAGGACAGCACCCCCTGGAGGCTCCCAGAGGCAGTGGCATCTCTCGAGTCTATGGATTTCTTTTTCTTTGGGGGTAGTGCTTGGGTCCTGAAGCATCAGCTTGCAGCAGGCAGAGGAGAGGGCAGCTGCCACTGCAGAGTGCCCATGGAGAGCCCTGAGGAGAGGCCTCACCTGCACCAGGACAGGCCTCTCTTGATCTTGGACATTTGGACATGCGGGTTAACTAAGTTGTTAGTTAACACACGCTAGTGGGCATTGACTGTACCCACTGCCTACAGTGATTCCAGTGTAGTGGCTGCACTGGGAACACAGGCAAAGAGGCAGAGGTGAGTGCTAGTAATGGGAGTTAGGCCTTGACTGGGTGGGTGGACAGATGATGGATGTAAGTATGGGCAGATAAATGGAAAAATTAGTGGATAGATAGACAAGTAGGTGGACGGATGGGGTACATGGGAAAATAAAGGGAGGGAGGGAGACAGGGATGGATGGATGGATGATAGATGGATGGATGGATTGTAGATGGATGATGGATGATGGATGGATGGATCGATGATGGATGGATGGATGGTAGATGGATAATGGGTGGATGGATGGATGATGGATGGATGGATGGATGGATGGATAGGTGGTAGATGGATTATAGATGGATGGATGATGGATGGATGGATGATGGATGATAGATGGATGGATGGATGATGTATGATAGAAGGATGGATGGATGATGGATGGGCGATGGATGGATGGATGATAGATGGGTGGATGATGGATGGATGGATGGTAGATGGATGATGGGCGGATGGATGAATGGATGGATGGATGGTAGATGGATAATGGGTGGATGGATGGATGATAGATGGATGGATGGATGGATAGATGGTAGATGGATGACGGATAGATGGATGGATGGATGATGGATGGATGATGGATGGATGGATGGATGATAGATGGATGGATGATAGATGGGTGGATGATGGATGGATGGATGGATGGTAGATGGATGATGGGTGGATGGATGAATGGATGGATGGATGGTAGATGGATAATGGGTGGATGGATGGATGGATGATGAATGGATGGATGGATAGATGGTAGATGGATGACGGATGGATGGATGGATGATGTATGTATGTATGTATGTATAGATGGATGATGGATGATAGATCAATGGATGATAGATCGATGGATGGATGGATGGATGATGGATGGATGATGGATGATGGATGGATGATAGATGGATGGATGATGGATGGATGGTGGATGGTAGATGGATGATGGATGGATGGATGGATGATGGATGGATGGTAGATGGATGATGGATAGATGGCTGGATGGATGGATGATATATGGATGGATGATAGATGAATGGATGATAGATGGATGGATGGTAGATGGATGATGGATGGATGGATGATAGATGGATGGATGGTAGATGGATGATGGGTGGATGGATGAATGGATGATAGATGGATGGATGGATGGATGGATGGATAGATGGATGGATAGTAGATGGATGATGGGTGGATGGATGGATGGATGGTAGATGGATGATGGGCGGATGGATGAATGGATGGATGGATGGTAGATGGATAATGGGTGGATGGATGGATGATAGATGGATGGATGGATGGATAGATGGTAGATGGATGACGGATAGATGGATGGATGGATGATGGATGGATGATGGATGGATGGATGGATGATAGATGGATGGATGATAGATGGGTGGATGATGGATGGATGGATGGATGGTAGATGGATGATGGGTGGATGGATGAATGGATGGATGGATGGTAGATGGATAATGGGTGGATGGATGGATGGATGATGGATGGATGGATGGATAGATGGTAGATGGATGACGGATGGATGGATGGATGATGTATGTATGTATGTATGTATAGATGGATGATGGATGATAGATCAATGGATGATAGATCGATGGATGGATGGATAGATGATAGATGGATGATGGATGATGGATGGATGATAGATGGATGGATGATGGATGGATGGTGGATGGTAGATGGATGATGGATGGATGGATGGATGATGGATGGATGGTAGATGGATGATGGATAGATGGCTGGATGGATGGATGATATATGGATGGATGATAGATGAATGGATGATAGATGGATGGATGGTAGATGGATGATGGATGGATGGATGATAGATGGATGGATGGTAGATGGATGATGGGTGGATGGATGGATGGATGGATGGATGGGTGGGTGGATGGATGGATGATAGATGGATGGATGGGTGGATGGATGGGTGGATGGATGGATGATAGATGGATGGATGGGTGGATGGATGGGTGGATGGATGGATGGGTGGATGAATGGGTGGATGGATGGATGATAGATGATGGATGGATGGATGATGGATGATGGATGATAGATGGATGGATGGGTGGATGGATGGGTGGATGGGTGGATGGATAGATGATGGATGATGGGTGGATGGATGGGTGGATGGGTGGATGGATAGATGATGGATGATGGATGATGGATGGATGGGTAGGTGGATGATGGATGATGGATGGATGGATGGATGATGGATGATGGATGATGGATGGATAGATGGATGGATGGGTGGGTAGATGGATGGATGCATGACAGATGGTTAATGGATGATGGATGATGGATGATGGATGGGTGGGTGGATGGATGGATGGATGGACAGATAGATAGATTGATTGATTGATGGGAAGATAGACGGGTGGACGGATGAGTGGGTGGAATATGGATGGGTGGATGATGGATGGATGATAGATGAATGGATGGATGGGTGGGTGGATGGATAGATAGACAGATTGATGGGGAAGATGGATGGGTGGATGAATAGGTAGATGGATTGTGGGAAGATCCAGTTTGAATTAGGGGCTAGGGAGGGAGGGAGGGAGGGAGGGAAGGGAAGATGGATGGGTGGGTGGATGGGGAGATGGACAGGCAGGAGAGTAAGCAGATAAACTGTGGATGGAGGCACATGAATGGATGGACTAACTAAAAACAAATGAATAAGTAAATTCAAAGAGTCAGAGTACTCTAAAGAAATTAAAACTTGTGAGAACAGTAGTTTTCTGAGAAGATGGCTGTGCCTCGAGGGAGCGTGCCTCATGAAGATCAGGCAGTTCTCTCCATGGTGGAGACTATGGCAGTACAGCTGCTCAGGTCAGCCTGGCCTGTCTGAGAGAGGTAAAGATGGCAGCGGGGTCATGGACAGAGACACCAGTCAGGAGTGAGGTGGGGACCAGGACAGGAATAGTGGGGGGGGGGGTACAGGTCAGAACAGGCTACATGGGACCTTATAGATTAGGAATCAGTAAGCTCCAGGCTATGGGCCAAATCCTGCCTACCATCTGCTCTTATAAAGTTTTTTTTTTTTTGTCTTTTCGAGACAGGGTCTCCCTGTAGCCCCAGCTACAGGGTCACTCTGTAGACCAGGCTGGCCTTGAACTCGCAAAGATCTGCCTGCCTCTGCCTCCCAAGTGCTAGGATTAAAGGCATGCACCACCACGCCCGGCAATATAAAGTTTTATTGAACACAGTGATGCCCAGTCACTTATGAATAGTCTAGAGCTGCTTCCAAGCGACTGATACATGGTCCTTGAAGTTGACATCACCGGTCCCTGCCTGCCACCTGTCACCTGACACCACAGGGCACTGAAACTCCCCATCTCCGGAGGGTGGACAACTCCTTCAGCTCACCGTGCTGGAGAAGGAAGAACCAGGGGCCATGCCTAGGCCTGTGGATCACAGACCTCAATGATCTAATTGATGCTGAGGATCACTCCAGCTTCTGGGCAGAAAGAAGCTGGAGGGGAAGGGGGCAGGAGTGTGAGGAGCCAGAGAAGGGACTTCAGCCAGGTGAGGGCTCCCTCGGAACAGGTGGTGACAGCAGGCAGAGGAGGAGACACAGGGCAGGGGACCCGGGGCTGAGGACCGCTAGTGTCACTTCCTGCCTCTGAGTGTGGCTGCCTCATGTGGAGGGCCAGAGAGGGACAGACTAAGTACCCCAGCAAGCTCTCCAAGCCAAGGAGACAGAGGATCCCTCTGCGGGGCACCAGTACCCCAAACCTCCAGGGACTCAGTGGAGGCGGAGTGGAAACAGAGCTCAGAGGGCCAAAATATGCTTGGTGCCCTAGAGGAAAAGAGAAATCCCGGGAACCTCGTTCATTCATTCATTCATTCCCTGAATCAGGTGTGGAACATATAGCTCTGTCCTAGGCTCTGAAGAGTAGGGATGAACAAAAACCTACCATCATGCCTGGGGCCACATCAGCGGTCTAGCGTGCATGGGGGCCTGGCTCGAATCCCCAGAGACAGGGAGATGGAGAGTGTCAGAGGTGAGACACTGCTAGGGTTGTAGAGCAGGTGAGTCAGGATGCTGTCCCGGGAAGGCAGTGCCTAAGCTGGGATTGGAAGGATTTTTTTTTCTTTTTCTTCTTTTTTTTTAATTTTTATTTTTTTAAGGGATTCACAATATAAGAGCACAGTTGTTTTCAGATCACATTAACGTTGCTCAGTTTGCCATAAAATTAGGTAATTGGTGCTAGCATCCACAGATGAGGGATACCATTAGTCATTTGTTTTTCTGGGACTGTGTTACTTCACTTAGCAAGATGGGATTTTTTTTTCTAAAGAGGAAGAGAAAAGGGCTCCACGCTTAAGAGTGTGTCATATGCAAAGGTCCTGTGGTGGGAGGCTATACAACAGGAACAGTGGGTAGTAGGGAGTTGGGAGAGACAGGGGCCAGTGGAGCAGGGGAGCAGGGCCAAGTTGGCCCTCACAGGGGCCAGGGTCCTTCAGGACAGGCTGGGTTGTCCCACACCAGAGACCTGTGTGGATCGGAGTCCATCTGAGGTAAGTGGAAGTTGCGTGGTTGTTCTTCTCAGTCAGAGGCCCTGGGTGATGCAATGGTTGCTCGGCTTGGTGAACCTAGCTCACTGGCTGATTCCCAATCAGAGTCCATGGAACCCCACAGGGCGTCTGCTGCCTGCTGGACCCAGAGGAACCACACAGGACACAGCTGTAGAGAGGGCCAAGCAGGGCTGCAGCTAGACCTGGATGTGGGGAGGGCCCAGATGCAGACCAGAGCTCCCTGCGCAGCATCTGGGAGCAAGGGCAGCAGGAAGAAGCAGAAGTCTGTCTGGACCTCTAGCTCTAAAGACATCCCTGAGCAGTCAGTCAGACATTCCAGAAACATCTATTGAACAGCTAGCACAAGTACAATAGCGGCCAGCACAGATAAAACTCCCTATGGAATATTATATCCCCCCAGGACTCACCAAGCCTCTAGTGCATGCTGGGATCCTGCGAGAGAATGAAGCCAACAACCCCTCCAGCGAGGGCCCCACACTCACCAGGAAGGGCTGCTCCTTCCAGGGCCACCTGCTCTGCCCCTGGGAAGCAGAATATCAGATGCAAGGGTTGAGAGTAATTTCAGACTGTGTGGTTCATGGTGGATGATTTTAGGTGTCATAATAACCAGGCTGTGGCACCCAGAAGTTTGGGCAAGCACTCATCTAGATGTGGCTGTGATGGTATTGTCAGGCAGCTCTCAGTTACTGTAAGAAAACACCTGAGACAATCAACTTAAAAATATGAAAGGTTTGTTTTCACCCAGTGCTGGATGTCTCCATCGTGATCAGTTGGCCCATTGCTTCTGGGTCTGACGTGGAGCAGTACCTCATGGTGGGAGCACAGGGCAGAGGAAAGCCGTTCACAGCCATGACAAGAAAGGAGGGAGGACGAGAGCAGCACCCCACAGTCCCTTCAGGGATTACACCCTCAGTTACCTAAAGCCTCCCACCAGGCCCCACCTTGTAAGCATCTCCTCTACCTCCCGACGGTGTGAAGGACAAAGCCACACAGGTGTGAGGAGAACACTGAAGATGTTTTCTTTTATTATTTTTTTATTTTTTTTTATGTGTATGAGTGTACTGTCTGCATGTAGGTTGGTGCAATGCCATGGAGGTCAGAAGAGGGCATTGGATTCCCCTGGAACTGGAGTTAAAAATAGTTCTTAGCCACCATGTGGGTGCTGAGAATTGAACCCAAGTCCTCTGCAAGAGCAGTCGTGTTCCTAACCGCTGAGCCATCTCTTCAGCCCCTGAAGATATTTTCTGAGATGTGATTAGCATCTACAATTACTTGAATTTGAGAGAGAGAGAGAGAGAGAGAGAGAGAGAGAGAGAGCTTCAGAATGTGATGTGGGTGGGCCTCACCTAGTCAGGAGAATGTATGAGTGTGTGTGCTCACATCTGTGTACATATGGTGTGCACATATATGCACATGTGCATGCTTGTGAGTGTCCTGCAGTACTAGAGTTGAGCCTGTCTTCATGCCTCTCTGGGTGGCCAAGGACATTTGTCCTGAGAGCTGAGATTAGAGTTTGCCAAGAGTCCACTCCGCCTTCAAAACTGCAGTGTGAGAACCCTGCTGGGGTCTCCACCCCATCCTCCTGCGCTGTGAAGTGAACCTGGACTCGAGTCTGTACCACCTGCTCTGAGTCTGTACCACCTGCTCTGAGGCTGTACCACCTGCTCTGAGTCTGTACCACCTGCTCTGAGGCTGTACCACCTGCTCTGAGTCTGCACCACCTGCTCTGAGTCTGTACCACCTGCTCTGAGTCTGTACCACCTGCTCTGAGTCTGTACCACCTGCTCTGAGTCTGTACCACCTGCTCTGAGTCTGTACCACCTGCTCTGAGTCTGCACCACCTGCTCTGAGTCTGTACCACCTGCTCTTTGTCTGTACCACCTGCTCTGAGCTGAACCTCCAACTCCAAATCTAACTCCAACTCCAGCACTGGCTCTGGCTAGCTCTCTGCTGCTCTCTTCAAGGTCAAATAATTGAGGCCCAGACTCAACAATGAACATCACTGGAGTCCCAAGCTCAGATAGAACTTGAACACAGGCTTCTTGCCACTTTAAATGCTCCATGTCCCCATCAGTCTAGAGTGGCAGCCTTTCCTCTGGGAGTCCAGGGCTCTCTGGTTCAGGGAGAACTGTGGGCCTACAATGTCTGTAAGAAGACAGCACTGCAGCCCCCCACCCCAAACCTGCTTCCCCACCTCACCACACCCCAGAGCCAGCACGTAGGCCCAGAAGAACAGGTCCTTTATTCACCGCTTTGATTACAGTAGGTCCCTGGCAGGGCTGGGAATGGCTTCTGTGTTCCTTAGGAGACATCTTTTAGCATAGGAGACAGTGAAAGGAGAGCCTGGGCCTCCAGGGACCCCAACATAGTGATGACCTTGCCTGCCCAGTGGCCGTGAGGCAGGCCTTGGTCCAGGGCCAGAAAGACACGGGGAGGGTATGGGAGAGGGGACAGTGGGTGACCTGGGCCACTGAACTCAGGATGCCCAGCCTGTGGGAGGCCCACCTCAGCTCTATGGACAAATGTCCTTGGCCACCCAGAGAGACATGAAGCCAGGCCCAACCCTAGTACCGCAGGATGCTCACAGGCATGCACGTGTGCATATGTGTGCACACTACATGTACACAAGTGTGAGTGCACACACTCATACATGTACACATCTGCTTGCATGAGCACATATCATACATATGCATGTCCACATACATGTGCACACTTCCACAGATCATACACGTGCTTGCTCAGCTCCCCTGGAAGAAGCACCTTCCAGGAAAGAATGACCCATGTGCACCCTCCAAAGGGACGAGTCCACATACCTATCGTTACTTCCATCCACTTAAAATGAGACCTCACCAGCTGCTGGACAGTTGGCTGCTCCTTCCTGGGGTCCTCTGAACATGGACCCTGCTGCAGCCGGTGAGGTATCAGGGTGGCAGTTAGGGTGTAGGGTGCAGGCAGGGGACTGGCTCATGGGTGAACTGAAGTTCCACCCTGATGATTCTAAGACCCAGAATCCAATACAGGTGTGCGCACGTGTACACACACACACACACACACACACACACAGAAACATACACACAAAGGCATAAACACATGCAACCATATGTTTCACACAGAGACATACAAACACACATCACAAATGCACACAGACATATACAAGCACCCACCAAAACATGGATACACACAAGAACACACACATATGCACACTCACTCATGTGTGTGCACTTACAAGTATCTAAGTGCATATGCACACATGCACACATACACAAGCACACGCACATGCACACGCGCAGGGGCCACTGGGTGGGAGCAAGACAGAGAGAATCAAATCAAGGTGACATGGGCTCTGACACCTGGCTCGCGCTCTGGGCAAAGGCAGCATGGCACCATGGGCTGCAGGCCCTGCCCATGTGGGCAACCTCTCACTTAAGCACTTCCCCCTAGAGGAAGTGGTGGAGAGCTTCAGCCCAAGTCAGCAAGACTTTATTGCCCCCTTCACCAAATGTGTTCTTCTGCTAACTCACACTTACTGAGCACCTGCTGCATACCTCCTTGTAAATAAACAAGACGGATGGCGCCTGCCCCAGGAGCTCCAGGCAGGCATGGGGGCAATGAGGGGATCGGAGCCCTGAAAGAGCCTGGGGAGGGGCGGACACAAGTCCACTGCCTCCCCCCTGGTCTGGGCCTGTGGGGTCAAGCCCTGTCATACCAGGAGCCTGTCCTCTGTCCAGTCTGAAGCAGGAAGAGGGGAGGGAGCACAGCCCCAGGCCCTGAGCCCCTCCCTTCTTCCTACAGCTCTCTTCAGGGCCCCAGCATGTGCGGCTGCCCCCTCTAGGCCACACAGGGGGGGCTGCAGCCCCAGGCCCAGTGTCACATCTCTGCAGATGCGGCCAGCCCCACCCCCAGCATTTAAATCTACAATTTACTTGGAATTACACAGTGCCTCTGCTTTGAAAATAGAGAAAGACCCCCCACAGGACTGTTTCCTTCCTCCAGCTGAGATCCATCCGTTCAGCCTGTAATTGCACCCTCTTTGCTAAGGGTGGGAGCTCCCCCCAACCCCTCAGGCTGCTGCTGGGGGCCTCCCACTCTGACCCAGGTGGCCAAGGCAGCTGCCCCTGGGCGGAACTGAACAGACAGCCACACTTTGGACTTCTCTGTACCCAGGGTCCCGACCCCTTGATCCAGCTCTGTGGAGACCCTCAGCTTTGTCTCTTCTCAATTTAGCCCCCTGCAGAATCTTCTGGAAGTCATACTAAGTGTGACCCCCTCCAGAGGCTGTTTGTCTCTAGAGAACATAGCCTGTCTGCTTTTGCTGACCCCACTTCTGAGCCCCTGGTTCCGCCCCCTTCCTCGGGGACTGGGCCTGCTAACTCAATTATAAAGCAGGCTCCTGCCCTCCTGGCTGGGTGACTCAGGGCAGCTGCTCGACCTCACTGAACTCCTGCTTCTCCATGAGGAAGGCAGACAGCCCATCCTCTAGTCCCACCCCCTACGACACACCTCTAACCTGTTGGGTCCCCTGAGGTCAGTCAGTTACTAAGAAGTGTAGCTACGGAGGAGTGACGGCAGAACGCCAACCGGGGCGAGCTGGGCTGCCACTTCAGGTGGAGTGGTCACACAAGGCCCTCTGAGAGCAGAATGGATGGGGGGGTGGATTGACTCTGGGGCTCTGTCCCCTCTGGCTGAGGACCACCCTAGGATTCCAGCCACACTTGGGCATTGGCAGGCCACTGCTGGGAGGCACCGAGGCCCTCAGTTGGTTTCACTCCTTGTGAGGTGGTGCCCAGCACAGCCCCCCGCACAGAGGTGTGTGAGGTGGTGCCCAGCACAGGCCCCCCCCCGCACAGAGGTGTGTGAGATGGTGCCCAGCACAGCCCCCCGCACAGAGGTGTGTGAGGTGGTGCCCAGCACAGCCCCCCGCACAGAGGTGTGTGAGGTGGTGCCCAGCACAGCCCCCCGCCCGCACAGAGGTGTGTGAGATGGTGCCCAGCACAGCCCCCCGCACAGAGGTGTGTGA
>VZQC01014125.1:602269-627226 GCA_009823505.1 Rhizomys pruinosus | reverse complement strand
TTCCAGGAGAACTCCAGTTCCAGGGGAATCCGACACCCTCTTCTGACCTCCGCGGCATTGCACGACACGGGTGCACAGACCTGCATGCAGACAGTACATTCATACACATACAGAAATAAATAAAATTAAAAAAAAAGAAAACAGGCTGCGCTGGGCGTGGTGGCGCACGCCTTTAATCCTAGCACTTGGGAGGCAGAAGCAGGCAGGCAGATCTCTGTGAGTTCAAGGCCAGCCTGGTCTACAGAGTGAGTTCCAGGCCAGCTGGGGCTACAGGGAGACCCTGTCTCGAAAAAGGGCAAAAACAAAACAAAACAAAAAAACAAAAAACAAAACAAAACAAAAAAACCAGGCTGAGCACAGGCCAGAGGGGCAAGCCAGTAAACAGCGTTTCTCCAGGGTCCATGCTTAAGCTCCTGCCCCTGGTTCCTGCCCTTGCTTCCCTTAATGGTGAACTGTGATCTAGACAAGTAAGCCAAATAAACCCTTTCTTCCCCAGGCTGTTTAGTCAGAGTGTTTTATCACATCAACAGAGATGCAAATTAAAACAGAGCTTCCCAGGCCCTGCTGGTTCCCACTCCTGCCTCTCCCACCCATCACCCCCAGGGCAGGACTCTGTAGTGCTGGAGCCTAGGAGAACGAGACGGGAAGCCAAGCCCCAGGTAGCCTTGGAATGAGGAGTGGGACAGCCCAGGGTTAAAGGACATCGCATGCTTCCACTGGTTCCCAGGACCGGGTACTGACACGGCCAGAGTCACCGTTCCCACCCAAGAAAGCCACAGGGCCTGCTCTAGACATCAGTACGGCAAAGCCTGGGCACCACCCAGAGCCTGTGGGAACAAGACACAGTGGGGAGCCCAGCCGTGCCCACTGGCCCCAAACAACACTACCCTGAATCAGGGTCACGAAGAGGGCTTTATAGCTGGGATACAGCAACAATTGTTCTTAGTCTGTGAAGCTGGAGGGTCTGTGAACCCCTGACAGGTTCCTGGTCAGGCCTCAGGTGGGAGTCTGGGTCTCCACGTGACAGACGAGATGATCATGCAGAAGGCTAGGCAGATGGATGCGGAAAGCACCTTCGCAGGAGGATTTAGGTTCAAGGCCAGCCTGGGTCACAGGCAGCTTAGTGGTAGCTTCCTAGCAAGTGCAAGGCCCAACCAAGGTTCAATTCCCAACAGGGAAGGAAAAAGAAAAGCTGCATCCTTCATTCCTTCAAGCCTCTGGTGACTGAGCATCTGCCTGGGGTGAGGAGGCTGAGAGTTGGGGTGAGGCCAAGAGGTGGGGGCTGGGGGGGAGCTGGAGGAGGCAGAGCCCTGGGCAACTTCCGGAAGCAGCTGGCCCTCCTGGGTAGCAATCCCACCCACAGCCAGTCCCATGTCTGGCCCAGGACAGGGTCTGCCAGGGGACTTGGATGGCACCCCAGGGAACAGCCTCTGCAGGAGCTGTGCCCAGCCAGCAGTGCCATGTGTGACACTACGAAGACCCTCATACCGCAATGCCCCCCACCCCTTGCTACCTGCCGCTCCTGGTGGGTCAGGCTCCCGTCTACACTGAGGAAGAGGTGGGTACCAGACTTTGGTCACCTGCTGTCTCTGGCCTTCCTCTCTCCTGACAGATTCATGCACGAATCTCCGAAGCTGTCCTTGGGAAAGCAGTGCCCTCCCACCCAGGGGCGCAGCCGAGACCTGGAGATTGTCCTTGGAGCTGGGCAACCAGTGGAGGCCCTCCGAGAGGCAAACGCTTTTCCAAAGCCACGGGCTGGCAAGGTGGGTGAAGGGGAAGAAGGAGAGGTAGGAGGGTGTTTGCCCAGAGCTGCCCCAGACCCAGGGTGGGTGGGAGCATTGGAACTGCATTCCTGCCCTGCTGGGTGGTGAAGCAGCTCATGTCTTAAGACAAGCTGAGCCCAACAGTCCCATCTGAGAAACTGAGGCAGGAAGGGCCGCTCCATCTGGCTAGAACAGTCTATGACTCTTCCCCATCCTCTGAAATCTTCCCTGGAGGCCCAGGCCTGATCCCACCTTGGCTATAAGGAGACATGGGACCTCCCGTGCTGCTTAGTCTGGGTGATTGTGTGTGTTTGTGTAGTGTGTGTGTGTGTGTGTGTGTGTGTGTGTGTGTGTAGGTGCCTCGGATGTGAACATGTGGAGTCTGATGTCAAGGGTCGTTCTCCATCGTTTTCCACCTAATTTTTGAGACAGTACCTTTCACTGAGCCTAGAATTAGCTGTCTCACTAGCCTAGCTGGCCAGAGAGCCCCCAGATCCTCCCATCTCCATCTCCCCAGTGCTGGGATTACAGGCATGTGTCACCACTTCTGGCTTTTACTATGGGTGCCAGAGATCTGAACTCAGGTCCTCAGGCTTGTGCAACAAGCACTCACCTACTGAGCCATCTCCACAGCCTCAACCTCAGTCATCTTCTACCACTGAGCCATCTCCACGGTCTCCACCTCAGTCATCTTCTACCACTGAGCCATCTCCACGGTCTCCACCTCAGTCATCTTCTACCACTGAGCCATCTCCACGGCCTCCGCCTCAGTCATCCTCTACCACTGAGCCAGCTCCACGGCCTCCACCTCAGTCATCCTCTACCACTGAGCCATCTCCACGGCCTCCACCTCAGTCACTTTCTACCCTTGTGGATCTTTGGAACCTGGTGAAGGTATAGAAGTGAGGAGCCCTGGGCAGCTTGGCTCTACTTCCCCCGCTGCACACCTGCTGGAGCTGCAAGTCACCTGCTCCAACGTCCTCCTGCTGCCCACAGGGAACTGGGGCAACCTCAGGCCTGGATCACAGATGGGGATGGAGCCTGGCAGGTCCTGGGTCTCCTGCCTCTCAACCTATGTTCCTCCCCGCTGCCTGCACAGTGCTTCACCACCCCTCCCTGCCCCTTTGACAAGTGGAGTTTAATTATTTACGATGGCACTTTACAGCGGCTGAACCCACTGGAACATATTTTGTGGAAGTAATGAAGGCTCAGTAATGCGAGACTCCGCTGCAGCTCCTGTCACTAAATCAGGGCCAGAGTTCCTGGACTGCGCAGGCATCTTCCTACTCTGCTCTCTCAGGATCCAGGGCTGGTAAGGGTGTGCGTGTTGGGGGAGGAGGTAGCACAAGGTGTGTCTGAAACACTTTTCCTCATCTGGGGGAGGGGGATGAGGCAGGCTCTATGGACCAGGAGTTCCGGCCTTCCAAGCGGGGACCAGAAGGGGACTTGCACCCTCCCCGCCCCCAGGCAGGCAGAATATGAACCACAGAGCTCGCTATCCCTCAAACTCAGAGTGCGGAATGGGAGACAGAGAGAGTAGACCTGAGAGTTAGTCCCCAGGTCTCTGCAGGGCTTCTCTGGGCCTCAGTTTCCCCTTCTGTAAGCCAGGAAAATGGAAGACACCCCCTCTAAGCATCTTTCTCCACAGTGGTACTAAGAGCGTAGGAACTGTATTCTGCCAGGACGCTGAGTCCTCCCCAAAGTACATGCAAAGATACCTCATCTCAGGAAGAGCAAGTGACCAGGATGGACCTTGGAGAGCAGGGGTGTGCCCAGGCCTGTGGCTCCAGGGAGCACGCCATCACCAAGTGACCAGGATGGACCGTGGAGAGCAGGGGTGTGCTCAGGCCTGTGGCTCCAGGGAGCACACCATCACCAAGTGACCAGGATGGACCTTGGAGAGCAGGGGTGTGCCCAGGCCTGTGGCTCCAGGGAGCACACCGTCACCAAGTGACCAGGATGGACCGTGGAGAGCAGGGGTGTGCCCAGGCCTGTGGCTCCAGGGAGCACACCGTCACCAAGGGACCAGGATGGACCAGGAAGAGCAGGGGTGTGCCCAGGCCTGTGGCTCCAGGGAGCACACCGTCACCAAGGGACCAGGATGGACCAGGACGAGCAGGGGTGTGCCCAGTCCTGTGGCTCCAGGGAGCACACCGTCACCAAGTGACCAGGATGGACTGTGGAGAGCGGGGGTGAGCCAGGCAGGGCACACACCATCACCAAGGCTCCACCGTGGTTACCTGGAGGCAGGAGCCGGCCCTCCCCTGCATTGGCACACTACGTCCTCCCAACAGGAAGGGGCGTTTTCTCTCATAAATGAGAACCCGATGTTTTTTGATTCATTCATTTTTATTTTATGTGTCTGCATGTATGCAAGTGTGCCCATGTTATGCAATGCCCGTGGAGGACAGAAGAGGGTGTCAGAGCCCCTGGAACTGGAGTTATGGACATTGTTAGCTGCCATGTGGGTGCTGGGAATTGAACCTGGGTCCTCTGCAAGAGCAGCTAGTGCTCTTAACCACTGAACCATCTCTCCAGTCCTAAGAGCTCATCTTACCAGGATATCTCTGCTCCCCCCAAGATTCTAAGCCAAGGTTCCTGGACCCCAGTAGCCATGGGCAAACAGAGGGAGATGTTCAGCCCCCAATTTACCATGTGCTGGGCCACACTGGATCCCAGAGACAGATGTTCAGCCCCCAATCTACCATGTGCTGGGCCACACTGGATCCCAGAGATAGGAGGGAGGAGGTGGTAAGGACACATGTGCCTGAACATTCTAGCATGAAGGAGGACAGTCTCCCAGAATGCACTTGGAGTGGAGGGTACCATGTGGGTGGAGACACAGGAGCTGCAGGCTATGGAACCCTGAAGCCTACTCCCAGCAGGCACTGGATAAATAAGATGAGACTATCTGCCGCTCAGACTGCCTTGTCCTCAATTATATGGCGACCTTCAAGTATCCTCTCATACCCCAGCTTCTTTCTTATCTATAGTCAGACCCATCTGTCCACACTGGAACAGTCTATCAGGCAACCAGTTCCCCATACTCCCTTCATGACAGGTCTCAAAACCCTCCAGGACATCAGCTCAGTGCAAACACAAGACCACGTGAGCTTTATCCGAAAACCAAGAAGTTCTGCAGTTGCTAACCTTGGTATACCTTGCTGGCTACAGAAGACACAGGCTTCTGAAAGAGCTGGCTGCCCAATCTCTATGTACATGATGGGCCCACTCTGGCAGGAAGAGTCCATTTTTCATTCACTCAACAGTCTCTAAACAGGGGCTACATGTTGGCACTGTCCCAGGCCTTGGGGCTGTAGAACTGGGCACAGCCAAGTCCTGTTTTCAGAGAGCTTGTGATCTAGTGAGAAGACAAACTCACATGATTGGATGGGATAACATGAAGCAGAGGGAAGGGAGAGCAGATGTGGGGCTGTTACTTCATAATGGGGTTCAGGGACCAAGGAAATCACTCTAGAAAGACCAGCCCAGCCAGGCCCAGTGGCACACATTTGTGACCCCAGATACTCTGGAGGCTGAGGTAGGAGAATCACAAGCTGAAAGCCAGCCTGGACAAGTGAGTGAGACCCATCTCAAAAGGCAGAAATGAGAAGGGTTGGGGATTATAGCTCAGAGCTAGAACACTTATCTGCATGCAAGAATCTCTGGGTTTGATCCCCAGCACCAGAAAAGAATAGCTTTTTTTTTTATTAGTGGGAGATGGGGAGGGCAGGTGCCATACCCTGACAGTAGAGGTTAGAGGACAACTTTAGGGAGTCAGTTCTCTCTTTCCACCAAGAATTGGTTTAAGGAGTCAATCTCAGGTTGTCTGGCTTGCTTGCAGCAAATGCTTCCTCTACCCACTGATCCATCCTGCCAGCCCAAAAAAAAATTATAGCCAATACGACAGGGTTAGAGATGAGCAAAGGAGAAGAGGTGTGTGTGGTGCCGACACAGGACATGGCTTCAGCTGGGGTCAGATGGAGGAGATGGAGAACATGGAGCCAGGGAGCCAAGTGACCTGTGCTGGGGTCTTTCCCAGACTCTGTGTCCCATGCGTAGAGAACGCTGAGCAAAGCCAACAGAGGTCCTTAGAAGGCTCAGGAGAGACGGTGGCCTGAGGGTGCCATGCAGAAAACCCCAGCACTGCAGAGGGCTGGAGTCAACTCACTAGGAAGGAGATTCGGAGACTCTGCTTCTCCCCCAAGTGATGCTAATGGTCAAGGCCTTGGTCAGCAGCAGGCAGCCACTGCGCTAACAGGGTCCATGGCTGATGCTGGTACTCTATATCCACCTTGAAGCTGGCAAGGCTCCCACACCAACCCACAGGTGACCTGGGGCAGGTGCCAGCCAGAGGGATGGCTGCTTAGGGAGGCAGCTCTGCCAAGCTCAGCCTGGGGTGGGCTCCCTGGCTCCTGGGGTGTCAGGCCTTCCTGAGTGGCGTCTCCCTACATTTGCATCAGACTTAAACACCACCAGACTCTAGCAAGTCTAGACGGCTGCACCTGCTGCTTCTAGTGCTCCCTAAAAGGGAAGGGGCAACAGGATCATACTAAGCCATGCCCCCAGCCCTGACTCCCCCAGCCCTGACGCCCTGTCAGCCAGCTCTGTGGGCCCCATGCCCTGAGCTTACCATCCTGCCTGCGGGAGCTTTTCTAACCCTCGCACCCCAGGACAACCCTGCCATTATCATTCCAGCTTACAGACAGCAGCAAGAGCTCAAGACATCCAACCGTCAACCTGGGATCCCACGGCAGGGGTGCAATAGCCAACTGCTCCTTCCACCCCTTGCCCAGTCTGGCTGAGTGGCTCTCTCTGGAAGGGCCCATTCTGCTGCTCAAAGTAGCTCCACCTGCCCTGTCTCTACCACAGTGGTCCTCAGTGCTACCCTTCCTCTGGAAGGTGGGGCCTGCACACAGCACCACCCCTGGGTCACCCAAGCTGCCTCTGCTGACACCTAGGTCAAAGGCTAGCCCACTTCACACCTGAAACTAGACTGAGTGAACCCAGATAGATACCACCAAGCACTGGGGATAGGTAACTCCTTTATAAGGAGATAAAAATTGCAAAGAAGACAAACTAATACCTTAGCCAGGCCCTTGAGGAATGTGTCTGATGAATGCATAATGACTAAGACTTTAGATTAAAAAACAGAGTTCCAGGAGACCTCCCCACCCAAAGCCTAACTGGTCTCCTTGCAGGCCAGTCCCCAAGCTGGGTGCAGACCCACACAGCTGCTGCTGATGGCTGGTCAGAGCCACTTTGCAGATATGGAACCCAAGATTCAGAGAGGTCAAGGAATCCACCAGGGGTTGCACAGCAGTGACAGAGAGCTGAGACACACAGGGATTCAGTACATGTGTATCCAGCTCCCCATGACTTCTATCCACCCAGCAACAGAAGATGCCACCCACAATCACATTCTCTTCAGCAGGTCAAACATCACACCTGCAATTTTGCTCTATTTTCTTCAACCAAGCCAGTCCTTCCTCCATAAATGCACCCAGTACCCATCCTTATCAGAATCATCAAAGGCCCAATTAACCCTTATCCATTGCTGCTGGTTGGAGACAGTTAGGGAGTTAGTGAGGGAGCCAGCCCAGAAAGCCTACATTTATTCTCTAACAACCCTGTGGGGGAGGGGAGGGCCCACACGCACCAGAAACCCAACCCCATCCGCAGCAGCTAAATTCCCACCGCAGGGCCTTTATTAGTGGCAATAAAAGGCAGGGAAAGCAGGGAAGGGCTCTACACTCCCAGGTGGGGGCTGCGGTCCCAGGAATTAGTCATGTTTACACTGCTGGAGCTATAGAATTTATAATGCCGGCCCTGGACTACGGCCAGCCCTCCCCTCTTGCTGAATGTCTCCTTCGGGATCAGAGCTAAGGAGTGCACTCACTTGGAAGCTCAGCTTGTGGAGTGAGCCTCATGAACCCCTCCACATAGGGCAATATGGCAGCCTGCTCTCCCTGCCCACCCCCAAAGTCATGCTCATCAACTCCTAGGAGCCTCGGTAGCTCTAGCAGCAACCAGCCTGTATCCACGGAACTCATCCGTGGGCTAGACAATGGCCCTGAAGGGAGGGGACAGTTCAGGCAGCAACCACGGAGGGCAAGGAATATGGCCTAAGTTTAGACAAATGAAGCCACTCCGTCTTAATTAAACCCAGAGGATCCACCGCTCCTGCTCCAATTTCAGGGTCTGTCTAAAATCTAACAGTCCGTGGTGTCATCTTAGGACCCCAGTGCTTGCTGGGAAAGGTGAACATGAGAGTAGGACAGGGTAGACTGGCCGCATCCCTCAGCTTCCAGGGCCCAGCACCTTAGGGACCCCCACTTCAGTGATTCTTACTGAGCACCCATTCTGTAACAGGTTTTGTGTTAAGAAACTTCTTAGACATTCCTCAAGGTACTAACTAGAATCTGGAAAAAAGCCAGGTATACTGTATATTTTTTATAGGTATACTGAAATATATAAGTATATTGAAATATAACTGGCCTTAATTCTCAGGGTAGCCTTGTGAGGGACGTAGTGATATCACAGGGTGACAGAGCTGGCAGGACCAGACCGGGACAGCACACACCCCAGGAAAGTCCAGCACCCCAGAGCCTTTCCTAATCAAGACGGTTTTCTGGAGCCCAGCATGAACCGAAGAGAAGACAGAGGCCTTGGGAGCTGTCCAGACCCTGAGGTGCTGAAGGTTCTCAGCACAGCTGCCTGGGCCTGGCCCTCCCTAGTCCACCGCTCTCCTCTTTGGCTGCAGCTCCACAGCTCTGCATGCCCGCTGCCTCTCCTGGCATCACCCAGGCAACACACACCCCACAACCACTGGCAGGAGGATCTGCTGGCCTCTCGTGCCTATGCCAACCCCAAATACCATCAGCATCAAATTCCTAATCTACTAACAGGAGCTCCGAAAGCCAGACAGGGCAGTGTGTTTAGCTTCGGGCCTGTGGGAACACCCGTGTCCATGGCTGCTGCCACTGACAAGCCTGGGCAGAGCTCTGTGAGCCATTCTGCAGCTGAACCTGGAATCTGATTCCTCTAGCTGCGATTCTGACAGATCTAACCCTGAGGACACAGCCTCCACCCCTTGCTGTGGCACTCAGTATCCCAGAGGTGAACTACAACTTCCACCTCTCCTGGCTACCCAAGGTCCTCATTCCCCACAAAGCTCAGGCATTCCACTGATGTAACCCACACAGCAGTTTGCTAATGGCAGTGTGGGGGTGATGCAGGGACAAACGTCCCACCCAAAAGGAACATGGGCAAAGATCCATTTGTTGGCCAGAGCTTTGCAGAAGTTACCACCTACCAACACCGTTGTCGGCCTCCTCCTGCAGACAGCCACTCCCTGCCCTGTTCAGGGTCCCCACAGTACAGAATGGGACTCTGTCCAGCTGCTCAGACAAGGGGAGGATCCACCTTGCAGGGGCTTATCCCTGACAAGGAACCAGTATTGTGATGTTTTCCCCGTGTTGTATCATGAGAGCCTGCACCTGCCTGTGAGTCAGAGAACACATGAAGGACCTAGTCAGTACAGGGTGCTGTGTCCAGAGGCTGAGTATGGTGACCACATTTTTGATCCCAGCACTCAGAAGGATCACAGAGTTCAAGGCAAGCCTGGGCTACATAACTCTATTCCAGACCAAACTCAAGTACATGGTGAGACCATTTTTAAGATTTACTTTAAAATTTTTTCTGTTTGTGTGCGTGTGTGCATGTGTGTGTGTGTGTGTGTGTGTGTGTACATGTGTGTGTGTGTGTGTACAGGTGAATGTTGGGTGCCTCAGGCACCCAGAAGACAGCGTCAGAGCCCCTGGAACTATAGTTTCAGGCAGTGGTGAGCTGCCCAACATGGGTGCCAGGAAATGAACTCTGGTCCTTTAGAAGACCCCTGAACCGTCTCTCCAGCTCTGAGGCCATCTTTTTAAAAAGGAATAGTGTGGGCCCGGAGAGATGACTCAGCTGTTAAAAGCACTGGCTGCTCTTGCAAAGGACCCAGGTTCAATTCCCAGCACCCACATGGGCAGCTAACAGTGTCCATAACTCCAGTTCTAGGAATATAATGCCTTCTTCTGTCCTCTGTGGGCTTTGCAGGACACAGGTGCACCTACCTATATGGAAGCAATACGTTCATACACAGAAAATAAAAAATAATAAAATACAAAAATAAATAAATAAATAAATAAATAAATAAATAAATAGGAATGGTGTGTGTAGGAGCCCAGGCACGTTGATACAGCCCTGTAATCTCAGCACCAGGGAGGCAGAGGCAGGAGGATCATGAGATCCAGACGACACAGTGAATTCTATTCCCAGCCATCCTGAGCTACATGGTGAGATGGTCAAAAGAGAGAAAGGGAGAGAGGGGAAGGGAGAGGGTGAGGGAGAGGGAGGGAGGGAGGGAGGGAGGGATACAGGGGCTAGGCTGGGCAGTGCAGACCTGCAATTGGTACAGTACTGCAATCCTAAACACTCAGGAAGCTGAAGCAAAGAGACCGTGAGTTCTAAACCAGCCTGGGCTACTCCTGTACCCAACGCTTCTAACGGTTTACATGTGTGAACTCACTGTATTAATAATGAAACAGGAGGGAACTTTAGTATACCCCTGCTGCAGATGGGGAAACTGAGGCTAATGGTTTACAAGTGTGAACTCACTATATTAATCATGAAACAGGAGGGATCTTTAGTACACCCCTGCTGCAGATGGGGAAACTGAGGCACAGGGAGACTAGTAAAGCCAGAAAGCCACAGGGCAGGGATTCTAATCCAGGCAGCCTGGCTGCAGAGCCTGAGCCACTGTTCATTCTCCACCTGCTAATCTAAGGAGGGGTCCACAGCTAGGAAGTGGGTAAAACTCTCAGAACCCCAGCGGTTCTAGGTGGAGGCGCAGGCCTGGCGTCAGCATCAGGGCAACAAAAAGGTTCTGCAAGGGGCTCTTGGTGAGTCTGGGTTTCCCAGCCCAGGCAAAGTCAAGTATGGGGTGTACAGCCTGGTCTTGGCCACAGGACCTGGCAGAGCTGCATCCTCCCAACCAGGCTGGCCCACAGGGGGTCTTTCTCTTTGTCCTCTGCCAGCCTCATGCACCCCCGCCCAGCTGCCAAAACCCCACCTCCCAGCCCTGCACCTGGCTGCCCTGGCAGGCAGCCCCAGGCCCCTCATGGAGTATAAACCCCCCCACACACACCGAGTTCTGAGCAGGTGCCAGGCCTTGCCAGAGGCAGCAAGTTCTGGGCACCATGTGCCACCCCACCAGGCCGGGCGTGACGGCCGCTCAGAATGAGGTTGTCGGCCCTGCGCAGCCCTGAGTTGCTGCTATTTTTAATTTAATTGGAGAGTCGGAGGAGAGAGACGGTACCCAGAGAGGGAGTTTTAAAGGGTTTTGGGGTTGGGGAGGGGAGAACAGATGCAGGCAAGTTCATAATTACACACCAGGCAGCCAGAGCCAATGCTTAAACAGAAAGGTTAAATGTTACGCTTGGAATCTAATGAGAAAAGGGGGTGTGGTGGCAGCTGCCCGGAGCTAAATAAGGAAAAACACCCCTTCCTGTCTTCCCCAGGACCCCCAGGACCACCCCCAAGCTCCTGCCACTCACATCTGAGTTCCCTCTCCTCTTTTTGAAGCTCAGGTGCATAACAAATATGGTGACTGTTCAGGGGGTCATCTGTCCAAGTTAGCTTTAACTGTCAATCTGACACAGCCCAGAGACATCTGACAAGGAGAGAGCCTTGACTCGGGGACTGCCTAGATCAGACTGGCCAATGGGCATGTCTACAAGTGACTGTCTCGATTGACAGTTGGTATAGGAGGGCCCAGCCCACCTTGGGCAGCACCATTCCTTAGGCAGGTAGTGCTGGGCTGGGCATGGTGGCCCAGGCTCTACTCTCAGCCCTTGGGAGGCAGGGGCAGGTAGATCTCTGTAAATTTGAGGCTAGCCTGGTCTGCATAGTGAGGTTCAGGCCAGCCAGAGTTATATAGTGAGACTGGGAGGGGGTGTGTGTATGTGTGTGTGTAGCCTGAATATGTGCCTTTGAAAGCCAACAAACAGCATTCCTCCCTGGCTCCTGCCCTGACTTTCCTCAAGGATGGACTGTGGGGACTGGAGAGATGGCCTAGCGGTTAAGAGCGCCGACCACTCTTGCAGAGGACCCGGGTTCGATCCCCAGCACCCACATGGCGGCCGAGAGCCGTCTGAAGCTCCAGTTCCAGGAGGGCTCCAGCTCCAGGGGAATCCGAGACCCTCTTCTGACCTCCGCGGCATTGCACGACACGGGTGCACAGACTTGCATGCAGACAGTACATTCATACACATACAGAAATAAATAATAATAAAAAAAAAAAAAAAAAAGGATGGACTGTGAACTCTCCTCCCTAAGTTGCTTTCGACCAGGGTGTTTTATCACAGCAACAGAATGGAACTAGAATACCAACCACCTCAACTCCTCAGGCCAGGGAATCGAACAGGACCCAGCAGACCTGATGCACCAGCCTGCACTGTGCCTAACAACACGTTTTAGTACAGACAGACCTACGAACAGTGAGCTCACTCTTGTTCAAGACCTGCAGGGCCCTGTCGGGAAGTAATGAGACAGGAAGGGACATCTTACCCAGAGAGGCCCAGCCCCAGCACACACACTCCTTCCACTCTTCATTTTCCTTTGGGGAAGGTGAGTGTGATGTGTCCAACTGCTGAGACTATTTTGTGACTTTGCACCCAAACACCTAACAGAGTAAAGGAAAGGTTCCTTTGTGATGTAGATACACCTCTGTCCCCCCACACCCTCTGCTTAGCTGTGAGCTGAGACAAATCTGCATAGCCACTTTTAGTCTAGTTTTCTAGGATTGCTGAGACATTCCTGACTGACTTGAGTTTGAGTGTGAATCTGAGCCTGCACTTAATATCTCTACTATAAACTGGGATAAATGTCACCCATTTCACAGTATCCATCCACTCAAGTCCCCAGGTGAAGCCTGTGATGGGTGACCAGGTGGTGACAGCTACAATCAATAACAATGCTTCTAATTAACATATGACATCAGACTGTAACATTTGCAGTCAAGTTTCCTTTCTTTTTTATAATTTTATTTATTTATTTGTATGAGTGTACTATCTGCATGCAGTTGGTGCACCCGTGTCTGTACAATGCACAGTCAGAAGAGGGTGTCGGATTCCTGGAACTGGAGTTAAAAGACGTTCTTAGCCGCCATGGGGTGCTGGGGATTGAAACCTGGGTGCTCTGCAGAGCAGTCAGCGCTCCATAATGCTAGGCCATCTCTCCAGCCCTCAAGTTTCCTTTCTTTTCTGAGACAGGCTCTCATATAGCTCAGGCTAGCCTCAAACCCCCTATGTAGCTGAGGACGTCCCTGAACTTCTGATCCTCCGGCCTCCCTTTCTGAGTACAGAGATTACAAGCAGGCTCCACCACACCCAGTTAACCTGGTGCCTCTGCCTCCCAGCACTGGGTTCCAGGCACATACTGCCACACCCAGCGTCTACGTGGGTTCTGGGGATTGAACTCAGATCCTCTCAGATCCTTGTGCTTGCTGCTGCTTGCTGCCTCCTTCGTTCAGGGGCTCCACCATCCCCAAACCTTCCCAGCCTCCACTGGGTCTTCTACAGCCCATTAGGGATAGGCTAATGACCAGGGTATACCGGACTTGCCAGATGACACACACGCCATGTATAACTGCAAGGCAACAATGGGTGTAGAGGGAGATGACTCAGTTACTCAGTGCACAGTGCTATCCACCTCAGTCCACCTGCCATAAGTGGCCACTGGACCACCATGCCTCGAGTCATGAATCAGATTTTTTCACCTCCTTGTAAGAGTCCATCCATTGGCTTCAGGATCAGCAGGCTCTTCATCCATGGACCCAAAACATCTCAAGAGTGCACACCTTTAATCCCAAGGAGGTGAGCTGGAGGATAGGCGGAGAATCTTGAGAGGCCAGCATGGTCTACTAGTGTGTTCCAAGTCAGGTGGGGCTACAGAGAGTCCCTGTCTCAAAAAACAAAATAACAGAACATTTTAAAAGTTGCTTCTGGGGGCTGGAGGATGGCCTATGCGGTTGGAGCGCTGACGCCTTGCAGAGACCTGGTTCAATCCCCAGCACCCAATGCGGCCTGGAGAAGCGGGTGGGCTCTGAAACTCCCATTCCAGAGAACTCCGTTCCAGGGGAATCCGAGAACCCTCTTCTGCACCTCCAGGCATTGACGAGCCACGGGTGCACCCACTTGCATGCAGACAGTACTTCATACACATACGAAATAAATAATTAATTAAAAAAAAGTTGGCTTCTGTAGGGAACATGATAGGCTGCTTGCTGGTCATTGTCTAAATACAGCTACTTATTGTGTTGAGTATTACTAGTCACCACAGGTGTTTTTAAATGTTCAGAAGAGCTGAACTTGCATGCATATAAGCTGTACTGTTTCACCTCAGGAACTTGAGCAGCCTCAATGTGCATATCCTTGAGGGTCCCCAGGCCCATCCCACTCCACCCCTGGGGAACTGAGGGTAGACTGTATTTTCTTTTTTTTTTTTTTCTTTTTTTAATTTATATATTTTTGTGTACAAGATTATCAAACTAGGACCGCCCCACCCTATCCCCCCACCGCACCAGAGCTCATGCATTTGCCAAACTGCTTTTCATCTCTTTCTCAGTTTTCTCAAAAATTCTCCATGTGGATTTGACTGTTTTGAGCAGAAGTTCCACTGTTCAGTTCTTTGATGCAGTCCTTGTTGTTGCTGTTGTTGGTTTCCAATATTCTTATTGGTCACTCCAACTACTTGGACAAAAGCTCAAGGCCGTGCACAAGAAATACTTACAACTAGGTAATTGGCACAGCATCCACAACTGAGGGAATACCATTTGTCGTTTTTCTGGGAACTGTGTTTACTTCACTCAGCATGATGTCTTCTAAGCTCCAGCCATTTTCCTGAATAAACTCATGGATGTCATTTTTTTTTTTAATTTTTTTCTTAATGTTATTTATTTCCTGTATGGTGTATTGAATGTACTGTCTGCATGCAAGCTCTGTGCAACCCGTGTCGTGCAATGCCATGGAAGTCCGAAGAGGGCGTCAGATTCCCCTGGAACTGGAGTTCTCCTGGAATTGGAGCTTTAGATGTTCTCTGCCGCCATGTGGTGCTGCCTGGGGATCGAAAACCCGGGTCCTCTGCAAGAGCAGTCAGCACTCTTAACCGCTAGGCCATCTCTCCAGCCCCGATGTCATCTTTCTTTACTGCTGCATAGAACTCCATTGTGTAGATGTACCACATTTTCTCTATTCACTCGGTGGACTGTATTTTCTTACTTCTGTCCCTGTCCCCATGGAGACTACTCTCTTGGAAGATGCATTAGTTACTTTTCCTCTTGCTGTGACACTCAAACTGTGAGCCAAAAGTTGCTTGAGTGCACATCACGGCACAGAAGACATGGTGGCAAGAGCCTGAGGCAGCTGCTCATGTCACATCCGCAGCCAGGATGCAGAGAGAGATGTTCAGCTTGCTTTCTCCATTTTATTCAGTCCAGGACCCCAGCCCATGGGACGGTGCTGTCCACATTGAGAGTGCATCATCCCTCCTTAATTAACCCAGTCTAGAAACTGTCCCACAGACAAACCCAGAAGCTCTGTCTCCTAGATTCTAGAGACTTTCAAGTTGACAGTCAAGACTAATCTTCACTGAACAGAGCCTTCCCATCTTTTACCTCAAAGCTCCTGTGCCTGACATGGTATTCAACACACAGTAGCTGTTTAAACCCTCCCCCCCTTCCTCCTCTTCCTCCTCCTCCCCCCCCTCCTCCCCCTCCTCCTCTTCCTCTTCCTCCTCCTCTGGAGGTACAAGCCCCACCCCTTGGTATCCCAAGGCACCATCACCCTACCCATCTACCACAGGAGCCAGCATTATTTCCAAACTGGTTTATTTGCACATATAAAAATATAAAACAAGCCTCTGCCGTGGGTGGCAGCCCTGTTCATGGCAGAACGGGCCACACTGGTCAGAAGGGACCTGAGGAACTGGAAGCTTCAACTGTCCCCTCCCCAGCCCAATACCTGCTTTAAACTGAGTTAGGAACCTCTGAAGTTTCTTCCCCTCCCACTCCAGTTAAAACTCACATGGCGATGGATGGAACCACTGGAGAAAGAAGATGTCAGCAAAATCGGGGAGGACGCCAAGAATGGAGGCAGCAGAGGGTACCCGCCCAATGCAGCCCACCCTAGAAAAACTCCCCCCACAGGATTTCTGACAGTGACATCTGCTCTTCCCTTAAGTCTAATTCTACTCTTATACAAGATAAAAACCAAAGAACCTAAAACATCTCTATTGAATCCAGAATTCAAAAACCACAAACGCTACCCTCCTCCTCCCACACAGACCAGCACACTGGCCCCCATTTACCAAGAGCCAGTGTTGGGACCAGCCCACAGGTCACACTCTCATGCTCTCCGTATACTCCATTTTGGTCATCCACTGGGACTTATAGGTAGAGAGCTGGGCGACAATGGACGCACCCAGCCACACGCTAAAGCGGCGGTTATTGTTAACCCACACGCTGATGTGGCCCGGGCCATCGTACCCAGATCTCAGCTCTTTAAACAGACGTGTGGCAAAGCCAGGGTATAGGGTGTTCCCCCCACAGGCCAATATATTCGAGAGGATCATCGAGTGACTGGAATCCTCACAGGCCCCAATGGACTCCAGCACCATCTGGGAGATGCTGGGCCCTGGCATGTCAAAAGCGTGTGGGTTAAAGAACATCTCAGGGGCCATCATCTGCATGGGGGTCAGCTCCATGGCCGTGCCATCTGGGAGATGGTAGGTGTTGCTCTCCTCTGAGCAGCTGGCCAGACACGGACAGTGCTCCATGGTCTCCTCCAGGCTCGGAGGCACGGAGCACTTGCCCATCTGCACTGCGGTGACCATGTCCATCTGGAACAGGTTATGCTGATCAGAGGCCTGCTTGAACAGGCTCTTGAAGAGATAGGTGGAGAGATCCTGCCCGGCGAACTCCAGCGTCTTCCCACTGCAAGGTGGGGGGCAGCCCAGGTAGAACGGCTGTGCTCGGGTCAGGCCAAAGCCAGAGTCCATCACCAGGCCGCTCAGCAGGCCCGAGCTGTAGAGAGCCATCTCCATCTGGTTGGCCAGGAGCACTGAAGGTGCATCCAGTAACTCAAACATGATCTATGGCAGGGAGAAGACACACTGAGTACAGGCCTCAACCTGGGCCCCATCCCTCCTATATCACCCTAGACCAAACTATGCTCTCAGTACCCACTAGTGAAGTGAGACTCATGCCAGCCTCTCAGTGACTCTCAGGGTACCATGAGGGATTGGGGCTCACACTGTGGGAATAAGGTGGGAAGAGCTCTAGAGAACCCCCAACAGGGGCTGAAGCTGTTCCAGAGCTTGTCTGACTGGTTTTTGGAAGGACTTTTTGGGTGGAGACCTATTGGCCAACTGCTTGGCATCCTGGGCCTGTGTACAGTCAGAGGACAAGGTGGAGTAGCTCAGGCCTCCACTGCCACCTTAGACAGAAGAAGACATCAGAAAGAGGCAAGTGGGGTACAGTCACCACCATCCCCAAAGAGTACAGAAAGAGAGAAAAGAGCCTGCCCAGGCAGCTAAGCCCACTCCTTTACACACACACACACACACACACACACACACACACACACACACACACATGCACAAACACCCCTTCCAAATGTCAAGACAGAGCTGTGAGGCTGACGTTCAGAGTCTGGCAAAGTCTCTGGGTCTGTTTTCAAATCCAGCAGAGTCCCCCATCCATGCCCGCAGCTCTGGTGCAGCCCTGGTCTCCACGCTCAGGGTGGAGGTGCGGTCTTGTCTGGATCTGGGTCTTCGTCCAGTAACCATGTCCTGTTCTCACCCCAACACTCACCCATCTCCCCCTCACTGTGCTCAGCTCACGTCATCACCAGAGTCCTCTGGCAAACAGAAACTCAGATATGAGTCCCTGTGGGCAGCTCCGCAGGACTCCTGGTCCCTACCCAGGCAGCCTGAGTCCCATCGGGCTGGGGAGCATTTGCTGTAGGCTTCACAGTGAGGATGGCCACACACTGACACACTGGAGGGCAGCTAAGGCGCACCCCACACGCTGTGGGTTTTATTTAATTTTTTACATGTATGTATTGTTATTTAAATGTGTCTGAGTGTTTTGTCTAAATATATGTAAGTGCACCATGTGTGTGAAGAGGCCAGAAGAAAGTATCAGCTCCTCTGGAACTGGAGTTAGGGATGGTGGTTAGCCATCATGTGGGTTCTGGGAATTAAGAACTCAAGTCCTCCGCAAGAGCAAGCAGGACTCTCAACTGAGCCATCTCTCCAGCTCCTGGCACTCTGTGCTCATGTGCGTAGGCATGTGTCTATGTGTCTGTATGTGTGTGTACATGTGTGTGCACATGTGTGTGGATGTCACAGGGCAACTCCAGGTGTCATTCCTCAGGTACAGTCCATTTGGGGCTTTCTAAAACTGTGTATATATGGTCTATGCACATGTGTGCACCTCTGTGTGCATATATGTAAGGGTGTGTGCACCCATGCACATGCATGTGGAGACTAAAGCCTGACATCTTCCTCTATCGATCTCTGTGTGCATATGTGTGAGGGTGTGTGCACCCAAGCACATGCATGTGGAGACCAAAGCCTGACACCTTCTTCTATCAATCGCCACTCTATTTTTGGCAACCGAGTCTTTCACTGAACCTAACCTCAGCCAACTGGCTGACTGACTGACCAGCAAGGCCCAGGAATCCTCCTGCCTCTGCCTCTGAGCACTGGGGTCCCAGGCACACATAGGCATGGATCTTTATGTAGGTGCTGGGAATCTACACTCAGATCCAAACCCTGTACAACTGGGCCATCTGCCCAGCCCCAGAACCCAAGCTCTTATTCTGTGAGCCCATGGGAGGCAAGCATGTGCTCAATCAACATTTTGTAGAAGCCTAGCACCATGCAGGAGACACACTGGGTATACAGTAATCATCTAAAATGCAATCTGTAAACAGCAATGCCAGACACGCTGGTTCCCAAGAGCCTGCTGCCACCCCCTAGGCCTCACCTCCAAGGTCTTCTGACGCTCCGAGGATGTACTCAGTGGAGACTGGGTGACCAGCACAGGGTAGTCGTCCTTTCCCCACCTCTGTTTCTGCAGGACGAATGCCCAGAGGTGTTCGACACCCTCCCAGTTGAAGATGCGGCCTCGCTCCACGGGGTAGCTGAAGGTATCAGGGTGCTGATGGTCGATGCCCAGCCCCACATGCCTGCGGGCATAGCTGGGGCCGGGGTTCTCCCTGCATGGCTTGTAGTTCACGATGCTTGGAAGGACCATCTGTGGCTCATTCCAGCCCGACAGGCCAGCCTTCAGAAAGCCCGACCCGTGGTCAATGATGATGGTTGAGGCCATGACGGAGGCAGTGGTGGGCAGGGGATCTCTCCCTGTGCAGGGTGAGGAAGGAATTGATTTGAGATGCCATTCTAGAGCACCCCAGCTGCTTTGTACCCTTCACCCCAGAGTCAAACCTCAGGTATCCCCTGAAGCTTGTCCATCCCCTTCCCAGCCTCTGCGCAAGCTATTCCCCGTGCCTGGAATGTGCTCCCACCTGTGAGGGTTCATCTTTCCTGTCGATTTAACTGGATTGGGAATTATCTAGGTGCATTTGTGAGGGAGTTTTCAGAGAGGTTTAACTGAGGAGAGAAGACCCATTCTGAATATGGCCATCCCATGGGCTGGGGTCCTGAACCAAATAGAAAGGAAAAGTGAGCTGAGCACTAGCATTCATCTCTCTCTGCTTCCTGACTGCGAATGCAATGTGATGAGCTGCCTCATGCTCCTGCCGCCATGCCTTCCCACCATGATGGACTGCACCCTCCCTTGAGCTGGGAGTCAGAATCAACCCTTCCTGCCTAGAGTTGCTTTTTTCAGAGCAGTGAGAATAGTAACTAACACAGCATCCCAAACTCCTGGTCATCTCAAGGGTCCCCATATATGGGCCTGGTCTGTGCTGCCCACCCCGGACCTGCCCAGAGCCTCCAATGTTCTTCCCTCACGTGCCTGTCACCTGAGGCTCACGCAAACTCCAAGGAGCAAAGCCTGGAGCACATTGTCTTTACAGACTCAACGTGAAGTCTGTCACACAGAAAGGGCCTGGTGAGCATGGGCTCTGACCACAGGATACAGGCCCCTAAAACAGCAGCCTTGGGGACTACTACCCTCAATAATGACACCAGAGTAACAACAGCTGTGCTTGGGAACAGCTCAGGTGATGAGGAAGATTAGAAGGAAGAGGAGGAGGAACTAGCAACAGTAGGAAGAGGAGGAAGAGGAAGAGGAGTGTTCTAGTTTCCTTTCAATTGCTGTGACAAAACACCCTGATGAAAACCAACTTGGGGAGAAAAGGGTTTATTTGGGTCACATCTCCCACATCACAGTTCATCACTTAGGGAGATCAAAGTAGGAACTCAGGAATCTGGAAGCAGGAGCTGAAGCACAGGCCATGGAGGAACACTGCTTACTGGCTTGTTCCTTTGACCCATGCTCAGCCAGCTTTCTTATACAATACACAACAACCTGCTCAGGGATGGCACCACCCACAGTGGGCTGGGCCCTCCCACATCACTCAACAATCAAGACAACATCCCACAGACATGGCCACAGGCCAGTCCAATGGAGGCAATTCCCCAATTGAGACTCCCTCAACCCAGGTGTCAAGTTGACACTAAAGCTGTCCAGCACGAGGAGGAAGAGAAGGAGGACAAACAGGGGGAGGAGGAGGAGGAGGAGGAGGAGGAGGAGGAGGAGGAGGAGGAGGAGGAGGAGGAGGAGGAGGAGGAGGAGGAGGAGGAGGAGGAGGAGGAGGAGGAGGAGGAGGAGGAGGAGCAGGAGGAGGAGGAAGAAAAGGAGGAGGAGGAGGAAGTGGATGGAAACAGCTTACTTACAGACTACATCACTCCATTAAATACTAAAAGGAATGTTCTAGAATGTGCTGGTCAAAAACATTTCCATATCAGAGATTACACAAACTTTCACCTGGTGGGTGGGCTCAGACACATCATGATATCCACTTTACAAATGGGGAAACTGAGCTACGGTGGGATTAAAGTGACTTTCTCAAAGCAGAACTGAGAGTTAAGCCTGAGCCAGCCTTAGAAGACCACATTGAGGCCAGGCGTGGGAGGACATGGTAAGCCAGCCAGCGGAGTTGTAGGCAATGCCCTCCCCCCGACTGTGATGGGTTCCTCATCTGTAAGGCGGTGGTGAGTGGTGCATGCCAAGAGGCAGCTGTCACCAGAGCTGGTTCCTGGCTTACAGCCAGCTCAGTACGCACAGAACAGTAAGAGGCCCTGCCTTGAACAAGGTGGAAGGTGAGAACCTACACATGAATTTGTCCTCTGACCTCCACATTCACATGTTGGCAAGCATGTGTGCACAGACTCACACAAATATATAGATAATCAAGACCCCTAGTCAATATGAAAACATTAAAATGAATCTTTTTAAATATTTTATTTATTTTTATTTTATGTGTATGAGCATTTTGCCTACATGTATGTAAGTGCACCTGTGTCATGCAGTGCCCAGGGAAGTCAGAAGAGAGTATCAGATCCCCTGGAACTGGAGTTACAAGAAAGTGGTTAGCCACCATGTGGGTGCTGGGAATCAAACCCAGGTCCTCTGCAAGAGCAGCCAGGGCTCTTAACTCCTGAGCCATCTCTCCAGCCCTATTTATTTTTGAGTGCTCTGCCTGCATGTGTGTAAGTGCACCCATGTGATGCAATGCCCAAAGAGTCCTGAAGAAGGCATCGGATCCCCGGGCACTAGAGTTACTGATGGTTGTTAGCTGCCATGTGGGTTCTGGGAACTGAACCTGAGTCCTCTGCAAGAGCAGCCAGTGCTCTTAACCACTGAACTACCTCTCCAGCCCCAACATGTCCCCACTAATCATTCTTTATAAAAATTAACTCAAGATGGACCATAGCACTATAAGTGAAATCTAAACCTATAATAAAGCCTTTGAAAGAAAATTATAGGAAAAACATTTTTACTTCAGAGAACACAGTTTCCTCAACTATAGCAGCACCTACAGCCTGTCCCATCAAAGTCCAGATTTATAAATTGGACTTTAAAAGATTTAAGAATTTCTACATAGTCTTTCTCTGCCCCCTGCCATTTCAGGTTTGTTTGTTTGTTTGTTTTTGACACAGGGTCTCATGTAGCCCAGGCTGGCCTCAAACTCTCTATGTAGCTGAGGATGGCCCTGAACTCCTGATCCTCCTGTCTCTGTACCCCCACCAGGTACTGGGATGACAAGCACCCACCACAGCCCCTCCAGCTCCTGAAAACTTCTTGGAACGTGAAGGATTGTTAACCAGGATGAAGAGAGGAAGTGTTTATAAATCACATCTGGGGGCTGGAGAGATGGCCTAGTGGTTAGGAGCACCGACTGCTCTTGCAGAGGACCCGGGTTCGATCCCCAGCACCCACATGGCGGCTGAGAACTGTCTGTAACTCCAATTCCAGGAGAACTCCAGTTCCAGGGGAATCTGACACCCTCTTCTGACCTCCACAGCATTGCACAACACGGGTGCCCAAACGTACATGCAGACAGTACATTCATACACATAAATAAATAAATAAAATTAAAAAAAATCACATGTCTGATAAAGAACTTGGGTCAAAGAGTTGGGACCCATTAGTAAGAGGAACAGCCAATCTCACAAGTGCATAAAAGAGTTAACTNAGCGCCGACTGCTCTTGCAGAGGACCCGGGTTCAATCCCCAGCACACACATGGCGGCTGAGAACTGTCTGTAACTCCAATTCCAGGAGAACTCCAGTTCCAGGGGAATCTGACACCCTCTTCTGACCTCCACAGCATTGCACAACACGGGTGCCCAAACGTACATGCAGACAGTACATTCATACACATAAATAAATAAATAAAATTAAAAAAAATCACATGTCTGATAAAGAACTTGGGTCAAAGAGTTGGGACCCATTAGTAAGAGGAACAGCCAATCTCACAAGTGCATAAAAGAGTTAACTGCTTAGCTCACCAAGCAGCTCTATCCATGTAAAAACCTCCAAGGGTTCTGCATGCCCACAGACATGACTCAGAGCTGCTGGCAAGGAGGGGACCAGAAGTGACCACATTTCAGACAGAAGGGGACAGGGACCTGGATTCTTTGGGAAACAAAATGGTAGTTTCTTAGAGTTAAACACATACCTGTCACATGAACCCACATTGCTCTCCTTAAGTGTCTACTCAGCAGTAATGAACACTTGCAATCACGTGAGAACTGTGCACACGCGCTTATCACTGCTTTCTTCACAGTCACCCCAAACTAGAACCAACCCAGATATGGTGTGACTAGGAAATAGACAGACTGGGGTTTGTTTGATGGACTAGTGCTCTGCAATACAAAAGGTGCCAACATCTGGCACAGATCTCCCACATGCCAAGCCATGAGAGGGTGCCTGGCACAAATGCATGCATGCTGTGTGGTTTTCCTCGTGTGACCTACAAAAGCTGAAATAAGGACAGGGACTAGATTAACAGCAGCCAGTAGCCGTAGATGGTGCGAGGGGAGGGGCTCCTGGCAGGGGCCATGGTGGAACTCAACAAGAATGGGGCTGGCTGTGTGAGTGTGAACAGATGTGGTCAACTGTCTGCACTTAGCAAAACTCTCTCTGTGGTCCCCCTCCTCCCTCCTTCCTCCCTCCCTCCCTCCATTTGTTTGTTTCTGAGGCAGTGCCTCCTGAAATGCCCCAGGCTGGCCTTGAACTCCTGATCCTCCTGCCTCCATCTCCAGGTGTCGGGGTTAGGTGTGTGCCAGGATACCTGGCTATAATATTCTTTTTCAAGTAAGTTTTATTCTAAATAAAAGCTGTTTAAG
Organism: Rhizomys pruinosus; assembly: GCA_009823505.1. Taxonomy (NCBI): domain Eukaryota; kingdom Metazoa; phylum Chordata; class Mammalia; order Rodentia; family Spalacidae; genus Rhizomys; species Rhizomys pruinosus. The sequence goes on along the minus strand of VZQC01014125.1, from coordinate 603,537 downwards.
GAAGGCTGAGGTGATGGTGATAGGTCAAGTGCTTGCCATGCATGCATGATGACCTGACTCTGGATCCCTAACCTGTGTGAAAAAGAAAAGCTGGGCACAGGAATGCACACCTGTGGTGCCACATTGGAGGACAGAGGCGGGGGCTTGCTGGGCAGCCAGTCCAGCTGAATGTGTGAGCTCTAGGTGCAGCGAGCAACCCTGTCTCAAAAACTAAGGTGGGGGGCTGGAGAGATGGCCTAGCGGTTGAGAGCGCCGACTGCTCTTGCAGAGGACCTGGGTTCGATCCCCAGCACCCACATGGCGGTTGAAAACCATCTGAAACCCCGATTCCAGGAGAATTCCAGTTCCAGGGGAATCCGAGACCCTCTTCTGACCTCCGCAGCATTGCACGACATGGGTGCACAAACCTACATGCAGACAGTACATTCATACACATAAAAAAAAATAAATAAAATTTAAAAACTAAGGTGGAAAGTGACTGAGGAAGACACCACATTTATGCACATACATGTGCTCACACATGTACACAAACATGCAACACACACACAACTGACTAAAGGACCCATAGTGGTATAGGGACACCCACGAAGCAGACAGAAGAACAGTGCCTCAGCCCCGGGCTGGACGAGGCACTTCCTGTAGGGGACACTCCAGGGAGGCAAGAAGCCGGGGGGGGGNGGTGAGTGAAATTTTAAGAATGCACAGAGTGCTGCTGGCAGGAGCTCCACGGGGTACCCTGGTCCCCATCCCTGTCCGGGTCCCTGCAAAATGACGTCTTCTGCAGGACTCTGCTCAGTCTCCTGCTCTGACCCTCAGCAGTCACCTCGGCTCCCAAGATGAGGCTTGAACGCAGCTGGCCAGGCAGCCTGGTCCTGAAGCTCCACCGAGCTTGTGGATACATCCAACTTGCTGACTCCGGAACAATGTCACTTACAAAATTCACACCCAGAGACCACGCAATCAAGTTAGGAAAAGTAAAAGCTGCAGCCTGGAATGTGGGGAAAGTGCTTGCTTGCACAAATGTCAAGACCCAAGTTCAGATGCCCAAAACCCACACTAAGCCGGACGGACGCAAGAGGGTTCATCTGTCACCCCAGCTCTCCTAGAGAAAGGTGGGAGGTATTGCAGGAGAATCCCCAGAAGCTCATGGGCCGTCCACCCTGGAGTCAGCATCAAGGATCAACAAAAGACCCTGCCTCAAACACAGTGGAAGGTGACAACCAACACCTGAGGTTCTCTGACTGCCACACCTGCACTAAACATGTGGG